>KN494277.1:7320-44340 GCA_000787155.1 Scartelaos histophorus | reverse complement strand
TAATCATAATAATCATAATAATAATAGCAGTGGGTGAGATAATCCAGTGGACATTGGCATGACTGACACAAGACAAAATCAGAGCGGATTTACTCCCACTTTAAGATCTCTCCCAAAATTGAATGAATATTTACTCAACATTTACCTTCAGCCACTACAGCTTCCTTTTGTTTACTTTGAATGGAAAGCATTAAGTACCTCTGGAGCTGCTTTCTCGCAAGTCATTTTCCCCTGGACTATCCAAACACTTAATGCAGACATAAACAGTGCACTTCTAACAACAGGGTAATTACAGTCCTGCTTTTGCTTTGCATTTGAATAACTCGACCACATCATCTCCACAGCGGGGGACAATAAACGCCGCACACCCGAGTCCTTTTCATGTAGCATTAGCGGGACGGAGCCTCCATCCAACATGTTTGTTTGCTGATCTGAACAGGACCTGCACGAGCACATCTTACCATTTTCCCTGAGGCTTGAAAAATCTTCACCAAAGATCCTCCATCGATTTTGAAAATGTAAACCTGCAAAAGACGAGCAAACGGTGTCAGTCATGCCTAACAGTGTTACTATCAAAGTTATTTTATGACTTCATCCTTGTATAAGTTCTAGAGGCGACTCCTTTGACTTGTTTTGAGATGTGAAGTAAACATTTGATGTGACTGAACATTTGAGCTGATTCCACTTTGTCTTGAGGCAACTATTTCCAAAGGGGAAATGAAACACTTCTTAGAGCCACAAAACTGCATTGACTGAGACCTGGAAAACTCGGCTTGACTGTTGACATTATAATATTTGTATAGTTTTTTTTGTGTGTGTGTTAAAAATAACAGTGTTTTGAGTATTAAGTAAATACAAAATTATGAGAAGTACTAGAAAAGACTTTGGTGACATTTTAAACAGGTTTCCAAGAAAAGGGTTAAACACAGAGGAACACAAATGAAACAGATCAATGTATCTGGGCTCCACATTAAAATAGTTTTAAGTTGGAACTCTCTGTCTGACTTTCCGTTCCACTGTAAGACATTTCTGTGCACTGGTCCTATTAGTGAGTGATTGTCTTCATAGTAAAATACTGGAGGAGTTACTGAGGTTAGTGCACACAATAAACCCTTTGCACAATGAAGGCGTGAGGAGGATGTCCGTACTTTGCCGCTGCCGCTGTGCTGGGGCGCCCCGGCTGCGATGTCGATCACATTGTGAGCGGAGAAATGTCCTGCGGTCACAGCGTAGCCTGAGGTCACAGACACAGTCACTTAGCAGCAGGACATCACCTTTCAGCGCAATTCACTCCAGATTTACGACTAAAAAACAAAGATGTTTGTGCGTTGACTCTCACCGAGGTAGCTGTATCTGTGCGAGTCCACTTCATCCTGGTTGGGGCTGTAGAAGGTGTCAGAGGTCAGATTGTACACTTTGATTGTCCCGGTCCAGTAGTACGACCCAGGAGCCCCCATGACCACCAGCTCCTGCAACACAAATGCAGCACGTCTGGTCACATACGTGTGGTGTGAGAGCGTGTAATGAGCCCGTGGTAGTAAAAGGAAACACAGAGCTGGGTGAAGCCCTGGTTAACCATCGGCCACAGCTCGGTTTGCACTATCTGCTCTTAACCACATGCCCAGATGGCACACGAGCTTCTGCTAATGTATAGAGGAGGAAACATATATGAGGACGCATGCAAGTAAATACCACTTAGAACAATATATATATAGTGGATTTCTGGTTAATTATTGTCAAATTAGAAACTTTCACTCATATCATCAATTTGCTATAATTCAAAGGGCAGCAGATTTAGCCTAAAACCAACCACAGTGTGATGTCTTTCCCTCTTCCCAGAGGCGTGCCTGCCTGAGCTTTGATGTTTTCAGGAATTTTCTCTGATCTCTGTGTTGTAAAATGACTTGTTCACACATTTCTGTTGCTGTTTTGATGTTTGGAGGTTGCCAGATACAAGTAATTACTTGGAAAACATCACGGCAGCAGCGGCGCTATCAGCCTGGTCTGAGACGGAGGAGAGGACACTAAACAGTTGGCCTTCGTTTTCACTTGAATTCTTCACATTCTTTCAGAGGGGGGTCCCTCAAACGTTTTACCAGATCAATGCTGACGTACCCCATCTGTGAAACCCATGTCTAACGGGCTCCTAAATACACCACATCAATGAAAAACTATATGTAGAGGCACATCATAGTAACTTAATTCAAAAGTTTATTTCGAGTGAATGGTGCATCACTGTGGACACTTTATATTGTGTCATGATTATAATGTGTTACAAATATGCTCTATTAGGCTGCATAATCTAATGTCATTAGGTACTGAATTCTGTTGTAATTCGCTTTTTTATCAAAGGTTTTGGCACTGAAATAATTTTTTTTGGATTAAATTAGTCTTTAAGGTGCTTTTCATATGATCAAAGTCAGAAAACCCAGCAAGTTTTCTGTTTTCCTGTTTTTTATGAATATATATATGTATATATGTCCATGTAATTTCTCTTGAGACCTTTCTGAGTCTCCTAAAGAGGCCTGTGTCTCCATGCAGTAAACTTATCACTTATACCAAATGGGAGCAGATTAACCTAAAAGCTCTTTGTGCCATGTGAGGATTCATTTAAAGCCATTTCACAGCCCCTTGTACCATTCAATACGCTTCAAATTGACTGTAACTGGAACCCGAGACAGAGGTCCAGTAGTGCACACAGACAACATGAGGAAAGAATTATAAAGGTAATCTACAGAAAATAAATGTCCACATGGGTTAAAACGACATGCATCAAGCTTCCGGACTTCCAGAAACACGTAAAATGTAGTTAGATGTTTTTGTGATGATCAAATAACGTTTCATGAATGATCACAGTGATATTTTTAGCAATTCTAGAGAGTTATATTAAAGGTGCACTAAGTAGCTTTTCTGCCACCAACTTGTCTCCATGAATTTACCAAAGTACGGCCTTTAATGTATAGATTTCCATGTAGAAAAGCAGCCAAATTACAGTTTAAATCCCACTGACAGATGATTATAAAATCGCTTTGATGCCTGATACTGTGGAACATTTAAGACAAAGTAATCACATCTCCAGGGAGACTCCACCAAACCTCCACCAGAAAAGCACGACTCAGGCATTGTCCATCTGCAGTAAAGCGGCTCATTTCAGAATATCTCCAATAGCTTTACACCACGGTTATTTTACGCATAATTGAGTGAAAGTTAAACAAAGCCTTGTCCTTTAAATTGACGTGTGTTTGAACATCCTCTCAGCAAACATACACAGTTTATACGCTGATGCTGTGTGAGGGAAACGAGGGTCCCACACATGAGGGCTGATGTCATGGCTGAGCGAGGAACAGCAGACGTCAGTTACAGAACAGGAAGTGTGTGTATTTTCTTTATCTGTGGAAACACTGGGGGTCGCACGGGCCCTTCCTCTGTCTATGGAAACACACAGGCCACAATTATCAGCGGTCAAACGCAGTGACGGTGCGGATACAAACCCCCTCTTATGTTCTAATCTAATATGGCCGGATTTTACAGATTATCTGAGGTGGTCTTAGACGAAATCAGTGCAGTGTAACGTGAGGTGATGAAGAGAGACTTGTAAAGTAATTTGTTTTAGTGAGGAACACGGAGAGGCCTGTATTAACCACAGAGAGACATGTAGTTTTAGTCCAGACTAAAGTCATTCTGTTCATACACAAGGCAAAGGATGTGCACGGGACTTCATCAAAACTTCAAACAAAGTCAGGACTAAACTGAATATAATTAGACCACTGGGGCACATCATGAGCTTTTTAATGTAAATGATGAATTTGGCATATATTGTACAAAGCTCGTGTTACAGTATTGATAGGAGAATAATGGGTTGTGTTTAAACAAGGTTCTGATGTAAAGTCAAAATCTTTACAAGAAAAAATGAGTGTTTCCAAAAGGAGCTCTGGTGTCGTCCATCCACACATGTGGTTTAGGAAATAATAGAGTGAATGTGTTAGAAAGAAGCTCTGAGAATTACAGAGATTATGAAGACGAACGGGGATTGTTACTGACCTCGGTGAATACGCCAGCAATCCCGGCTTGGCACGAGCCGTGCTCTTCCCCATATTTCTGCTTATAGTCTGTAAGAAAAAACAAACCACAAATTATTTCACTGTGTGCTTGAGCCAGCGTTTACTGGAGTTTTTCCTGCATTCCATATGGAGCTACTCAAGTCCCAGTCTCATCCAGAGGAACCAGGGGCACCGGCAGACAGAGGCAGGGGCTGCAGGTCTACACAAAGATCACGGATTAAGGACGAGGGACTAAAGCCCAAACTAGAACTAGGAACTAAACCAGGTCTAAACCAGGACTAGACATTAAAACCCTTCCAAACCACAGCTTTAAAGCTAAATCAAGTCAAGCCAAGTCAGGACATAACCTACTGAACTGAACTAATATTCAAAGGCATAAGATGAAAGTGAAGATGAACGTAGGATTGAACCAAGTTTATGGCACAATTAAACCCACGGTCTTAAGGACAAAAGAACTAAAGTACAACCACAGCAGTATATTTTAAAAATGAGCTCCAACCAAAGAATCAAAAGGGTTATAAAAACTAACTCCAAACTGAAATAATCAGGACATGAACTCCTGAAAACCACCAGCTCAAGCCTGTGAACCTACACCGATCTCCTCTCAACAGTTTGGGAACCACCACATTCTACAAGATCCTCGACTCTGGTGGTGGGGACGAAGTTCTCACGTTACAAAAATATTGAGTTTGGATTTGGGGAAAATGCATTGTAAACACAGTCCCCTACGAACTCCTCCTGGCTTCTCAAGCAGCCGACGAGAGTCAAGAGTCTCTCTGGCAACGAAATATAAAAAAAACATAACACCAAACATATGCGCAACAGATTTAAATGAGTCAGCTTAAAAAACAATTATATAATGCATTCTTCTACACATGTGTAACAGTCTAATAATGCTATAAAATCTATAGAAGGTAAAGGCAGTGCAAATGGCTCTTATTTTAGTCAATTCAAAACAGAAACATTCTTTGGATAGCATGAAGGTTTTGGCACCAAATTACGGAAAACCACTGTTCCTTATCAAGCTACTCAATAAAAGGTGTAACACTGTAAAAGTATGTGCCCCGCGTGTATTGCTAAATTATTTGACACTTTAAGGTAACAATGTTTTTAAGCGATGAAGGAGCCAGAGTGTGGACTTGAGAAGGACCCCGCAAGGATTTCAAACTGCTACTAGAGTATTCAGAGCCAGACCAGAGGCATGTGGGGCTGCAGATGATAATGTGGCGCTGATGTAGACGTCACGTGCTCTCATGACAAAACTAACCACAACACAAGAGCCGGGAGCAGCATTATTACCAGGAGGATGGGATGTTTTTTTTCATGCTTTCTTTTATAGAGCAATGACGCATACTTACCTGCTTTACGAGCCTTTAAAAAGTGTGAGAATGGATGTAGTTTTGTCTTGGCTGTTGTAGTTTGCAGCGTTTGTGGTTTAAAAACAAGAGATTTTTGCACATGTTTGTTTTATTTTTGATCATGATATGACTACTATTTCCCCTTTGCTTTAAATGTTTACACTTATACACCACCATTTCTCAGGACGTATCATGTTCCTGTGTGAACCCACTCATAATCTATGCAGCAGGAGACACATTTATAAAACAATGCACATGTGAAACCTAAATCTGGGGTTGGGGATGACATATTCTTAAGGTACTAGAATGATTTGATAAATATTTGTCCTTCTAACATGTCATTAAAGGTTTCATCAGCTTGATTTAATGAATGATGTGCTTGTTTTTGTGTTGGATGCTCTACTTTGAAAACCAGCACAGCTTCCCTGGGACCCGGGTTTGTGACTTTGGCTGACTCTACGTGGCTCAATTCTTTAAAAGCAATTTCCTGTATTTGAAATGTTTTGTATATTTTGGCAGGTATCGTGGCAACTACAACCAGGATAAAATACATTCAGATGCAAATCACGTTCCTTGATTTTTGTTTTGCACAGATTTCCGGTTTCCAATAGCACAATATTGTAACAATAGAGTTTTGATTGAATATCTAAAAGCGATCGTGATTGACAAAATCTGCCCTTTCTGCAGTGAAAAAAACGCCCATAGAGATGCATGTGGAAAACAAACAAAAGTGGAACAATCCCGTAAGTTGCTGGGTGAGTGTATTTACCTTCATAACAGGGGATAAGGGGCTTGGTTTTGCCCTGCAGATTGGGAGAGATGATGGAGCAGTATCCGTGGGGTAAGATGTGCTCCGAGTCGTAATAGACGTTCTTCCAGCGGTGAGCACAGGCCTACGGGACAAGGAAGTGGTGTGAAAAGAGCTAAAGAAGAACATGTATGTATTATACCACTAGATTAGAACATGGTGCATGAACATTGTGTAATTTATTGATCTAATATGGTTTGTATATAACGCTTAAATAAACAAACCTATAGCTTCTGTACTAAACACTGAACTTCTGCACTAAAAATGGAACATGTATTTAAAACCGTCTAATGTCCGCAGTCTTGTAATGTCCAGTCCTGTAATGTCCAGTCTTGTAATGTCCAGTCTTGTAATGTCCACAGTCTTGTAATGCACACACCCAATCAAGTCTGTCATTTGTATTGTATAGCTGTTAACTGTCTCATGCATCACTAAATAAAAAAAAATAAATAAATAAAAAAAAAAATAAAAAAAAAAGAGAGATTTGTTTATTCATCTCAAAACACAATGTCATTGCTTTTAGTGAAGGATCTGTCTGGTTGTATTATTGATGGTTCTCTATAAGTATGTTTAATGTTCGAGTCTTTGTATTTTATCCTATTGTTTGGGTTTTCTGTTTGTTAGATATGTTGTTTTGTGTGTTGCTTTTCTATATTGTTTTTGTTTTGTTTGTTTTGTCACTTGTTGTATCGTCTGGATGCAAAGGATCCCCCTCGAAAACGAGGTGACTCACCTCAAGGAGCTTTTTCTTAATAAACTTTAAAATAAAAGAAAAAAAAAACAAAAAAAAAACAAAAAACCGTCTTCACTGTTCTGCATAAGTCCAAGTCCTGATATCACTCACAACAAGGTCATGCACATATGGTTCAGAATTTGTTGGCCAAGAAAAGGACAAGGATTCTTATTTAAAATCAGTTTCTTCGTGGGAACACCCGCTAAAAACAACTGGCTGTACATCAACATGGGGAAAATGTCACTGACACGGTGCACAAACAGTGAGAGGCTGGATGTGTGAGAGCCCGAGCCCCTCTCACCAGGCTGGAGTCGGGGCGTCTCTCCTCTCATCATTGTAAATAAAAAAGGGGGCAGTTAAAGAGCAGCCAGGCCTCACCATAACGGCTCTGGTCTGTGGTGTGAATATCTCCAATCTGAGCTTCCCAAAAAACATTTAATAAGTGAAGATAAAAAGCTGTCGTCCATTTTCACATTAGGGTTGTAGTAAAAAATCAACATCCTTCCAAACACATTATCTTAAACAGGAGTGGTTCTGGTCTGGACGGCGCGATGCAATTATGTCCATTATCAGTCTATTGCCTCTCAGTTTTTTTTCCCAGTATGAAAGTCATTTTTCTTTGCTAGTCGAGCATCCTCTGTTTCAACTAAAGGAGCTTATTTCTGGCAAGACGCAAACAGCTAAACAAACAGATGTTTCTTCTCAAATCCGTTCAGAAACAGTCTTAGAGTGACCATGATGTGATGTGCACAAATATCACTTTATACCCGTGTTTGAAACAGTGTTTAAGTCTGTTTTTATGAGCTCTTTTTGACATGCGTTTGCTGGTTTAATATAGATCACTTCATATCCTATACTGGCATCTTTTCTACATCTATATGTCCGACCACTAGTGCATTTGAAGTAATCTATAAAACAATAAAATCCAGATCAAATGCCTCTTTGGTTTAAAATATTGGAATAGGAAACAGTCCAAAACACACCAGAGTAAAATTTAATAATATTCTAAGCTAAATATCTTAAATACTACTATCAGAAATGATGTGTTAAACCAAACATGACACTGTTGATCTGGGACGTAAGAGAGAGGTCAGAGTGTGTGTGTGTGTATGTGTGTATGTGTGTGTGTGTGTGGTAATAAGCGACGTCCCCGGGGGGTTGTGGTGGTGCAGCCCCGAGGCTCTTCGATGCTCCTCCACAGACAGAGTTCACTTCATTTCCCCCTTAAATTGTCTAACCCCAGCAGCCCCCCCCGGTCCCCACATAAACCAGCCAAACCAAATCGAGTCTGTGGCCACACATAACATCAGATGGAGTCGATATCAGAGAATAAAAATGATACTTTTGTTTGTCTTCAGAATAAGAAAATACACAACTGTTGCTTACTTACATACGTAGCATAACAGCAGCAGCAGCAGCGTGAGTGCAGGGGCAGTAAAAATAGCAGATTATATTAAAAGTAGTAGTAGTGGTAATGGAGTTAACACTAAGAAGATGACAAAAGTACCATATTTATTTTAATTTGACAAAGTTTTGTGATTATAATGAATACTTTTACTTACTTTGTGGTCCACTGCGTCACACTAAACCACGTCTTTTACCTGTTAACTCTAACAATAGGAGTGCATTGTCTCTACACTACACAGAGTGACTTTGAGTGAAGCTCTGTTAAACACCGAGCTCCTCTTAGTTTCTGCTCTGACAGAGAATGACCGTATAAGGAGTGCGTGCATGTCATGTTCTGCTCCGTTAAAGACCTCGCTGGTTACAAACACGACCCTCAGATTAAATCAGCGCCGCGCAACATCTGCCCCACAGCCTTTCCCCTCTCTGCGTGGAAATGTGACGCCATTCGGATAAAAAAAAGAAAAATATAGCGTTACAGTAACACGTGGACGGGGTCTGTGTGCATGTAAAACTCAGCTGTTACACAATTCAAAGCTCAGATTGGAAGAGCTGACATATCCAACACGGTTTGACTGAAGGACGACAAAGGCCAAGAGTAAATGGGGCGGAAGACTCGCCAACGAATTCCACTGAAATGGAAAAAAAGGCCAGACAAGCAGTGAAAGTGGATATAGTTTTGAAAAGGACAAACAGGTTTCTGGACATACACAACAAGTTTAGACACATCCTGTTCAATGATCTTTTTTTTCTTTATGTTTCCTACGTTCTACATTTTCTATACACACAGAAGACATCAAATAAATGAAGTAAGATATATGGGATTATGTAGATTGCAACATTTCATAGTTTGGATGGATTCACTGAGACTCTACAATATAAATAACCAAAGAAATAAAGAAGAAACATAAAAGAGATTTTGACTGGTAGTGTAAACTGAAAGCGTCTCCAAGATAATAAATTTGAACAGCAGGAAATTTTTATATCAAAATCAATAAAACATCTGCACTCAGCCTTCTCGTGTGTGTCCTTGTTAGAAATCACAAGCTCAAACAAACTGAAGGACAAAATAACAATGATGGTATGAAATGGGCATAAATTCAACAAAAAAATAAGCAAATGTCACAAACATATTGATGCATAGATTGTGGAGCCCATTGTCACCCTCAGACTGATCTGCCAGGTCCTTAAACTTCTATTTGTTCACTACATGGGAGCAAAGTTTAGCTATACTGAAGCCTGCACCTGAACAGGACCACCACCGAGAGGTTGAAGACCAAATAAACTCTTCCATTTGAACTTTGATCTGTGCAAACACTCACCAAAGCTCCTCTGGGAGCAACTCCAGCAGATATTTTTAACTATAACGTTTTTCCATTTTTAACTGTCTATTCAATTTTTAACAAACTTGAACGTTGTAAGAGCCAAACAAACTGCAGTTATTCGATATTCTTATGTAACTGCAAATAACTGAGCAAATTTGATTGGTTTTTATGAGGGTTTTGGCCTCAAATAGAACAAATCTTTCACCATTCACACTCTTAGTTCAGGTTTTAAGAGTGAAAACATGTAACAAAATAAGAGGCTCACTGACAGGCTTAAAAGTGGGCGAGCAGCTGTGGTATAACAGTGCGGTTTAAGCCTGGACATTTGCTGCACTGATGTTGGCATAACCGCTTTTATGTGTGTAAATGGCACTGTAAAACTTAACATGTTCATTTATTTCAGAATCAGCTGGTCTTTTAACTCAAACTAATTATGTTTACATTCTTATTTATTGTAAAAAATACGACTTGATTATTCATTTATTATAATTACGGAACAAATACTCCAGTCTTTCCGTCAGACTGAGGTAATCCCTGCTAATACAATGTGCCCCTGGAGCATTATAAAAAGTCATATCAGTGATGCATTGTAGTCCAACATTCCCATTGTGACTTTAATTAGCCCCGTGATTTGCCTGTTGTGTCGTTTGGTCCTTTTCTTTGGACAAGTTTCACAGTGTTTTTTGTGACGCGATCAGGACCTCACCAGGATTTTGCCGTTGGTTTTGTCCTGCCGAGCCAGACTGACCCCCATCCACTCGTCGTCTCGGTCGCCCTGGCACGTCTTCCCGCACGACTCCCTGGGCCTGTTTCCTGAACGACAGAAAAACGGATCGTACACACACTGAGTCATTAACGAGGAGGAGCTGCAATGACTTCAGCCATTGTCAGCATCTTTGGCTTGGACTCGTGTATACAGTACGAGTCCAATTTATGAAGCGCACTTCCAAATATCATCTCAGGAGGATTAAGCAGACAGGAAGCATGACTAAACCCATATTCTAGATTTCTAAATTTGGTGTGAACTAGAATTAAAGCAGCTCTGGATTTGAATTTACAACAGATTTAAATATATAACTGGAGAATCGGCTTTAACCAAGTCAAAACTGGACCAATCCTAAACAAAACCTGGACTAAACTGGGTCCAAATCAGGGCAGGAGCACCAAAAAAGCAACTAGTGCACCATTAAATAAAGAACTTGACGTATTTAGCATTGAACATCTCTCAGGAAGAGCTCTGTGTGATGCCGTCTGCGATCAGGCCAGTCGGATTAAGACATGATGCTGGTTTCACGCCGCTAACATATGAATGCATGTTTACAGCCGCTGTCTCAAATGCCACTTATCTTTTACCGCTGCTGTGCAATATGATAACCGCACGTGATAAATTACCACAGCTGATTTAATGGCACAGTTTTAAATAGCGGAGTTTGCCACACGGGCGCTCGCCGGCCGTCATCTGCTCTAAGAAACTCATGATAAGAGTTCAAAGCACAAACGGGAAACTGGGCCACAAACTGCAGAGGTGAGAAGCTCTGAGTCGGCAGAAGCTGAGTTTATGCAGAATTTTACTACAACAAGTTTATCTGGAGCAATAGTCCTTTAGCTGTTTAACTGTTCAGTCATTTTGATTGGAAGACTTATTATTATATTTGGATTTTAAGGATTTATCAAATGCCCTCGAGTAGAAAAGATGCATGGAAATGGAGTTTTTGGAGTCACTGGTTAAATCAGAATTTTGACATTCTCTTAGATGTTATTTTCTTTACATAGTCATTTTTGCACCACACTCCTTTATAGTTGATTAATGGATGCACGAGACTTTTCTTCTAAGGATTTCTTTAGTTCATTGCAGCCTGTATTATATTAAATATGATCATTTTTTGCATGCAAGAAAAACGATTTGCTTACAAGAACAAGACAGATTATAATATTTTTCTTAGTTACCTAAACTGTGCAAACCACTAAACAAAGTGTTGGAGTGTGTCTCATTAGTGTGAAAGGAAAAGCTGGTGTTTCCAGAGTGAATGATGCATGAATACATGTCCCTGCTGATTAAATTATGTCAATATAGAACAGCCAGTTAAAACGTATTGGAAATTGATTTCACTGGGGGCAGTGCAACTGTAATTAAAAATGCTGAATATATTGAGGTCCCCAATCGTGTCGCTGTCTGGTATTGATGGAAGAGGATGAAGAATTGACAATCATACGTTAAAATGTCTTTTAATTGGGAACATTTTGAATTTGAACAAAAAAACTTCATATTTTTAACAAATAGCTTTTATAACATGAAACGAAAGCCCCAAAAGTGTTGTTATTTGTTAAAAGATGAAAAAACACGAATAAAGTATGAGATTTGTGGCACAGATATTGCAATAATAGAGAATTATGTGGATTCCCTTGTGTTTTCTTCCTTCCACACTCTGATTTAGCCTGATGGCATGCAGCTGACTCTTTTTCTGTCACAGTTTCACAGGATCCCTGAGGTCCCTCACAGTTCAGATCCTCTGGCTCTATGGCGCATGACCAAGTGCACTTTAATAACATGCGCTTTAGTGACACACTGACTGGGGTTAATAGTAAAGCCATATTCACCCAGCTGTCTCTGCATGGGCCAAAAGAGCAGAGCTTTGGGGGAGTGGACCAAAACATTTTCTGGCTAACATGTTTGGAAAATATTAGTGCAGAAATAAATCATAATTATCACAATATTTACAGGCCGGCTTCACAGAAGCTTCTTGTCTTGTGCATGTCATTATTGTAAAAGAACAACAGTGGTAGTGTTAAGGGCAGTATAAGGCTTGCATTATTTCAGATAAAACAAAACAGATGCTGGGGAGGACACGTGTGAGGAGGACTGAGCAGAACTGGACATGGGAGCAGAGGGAGTGTCCTGTTGAAGTAAGTGACAGTCTGAAGTCACTGTTTGTGTTTTTGTGTGTGTGTGTGTGTGGGAGGGAGGAGGTGTAAAAGGGGACTGACCTCTGCCCATGTCCATCTCGGTGCAGCGGCGCTCGGGGTTGCTGTGAACTCGACACTTGTACACAGCTCCGGGAGACTGCACAGAACTACTGTAGGTAGAGTTCGCCCGCGGAGCCCCGACTATTACCCTGCGGGACGGGAGGAAGAACTCACTCACATGTTCCACTCCAAAACTTTGCATGAGACAGTAGAAAATGCCAACAAAAACAGCGCACAGTTTAGTGTTTCTTAGTGCTGCAACGCTTTAAATTACTAGGAACATGCAGAAATATATGTTGAAGTGATTTTACTGAGTGCGTCCCAGCGTCGGTGCCAAAAACAGGACTTACCATCTTGTGTTGTCATGATAATGCTCCAAAACAGAATAGCCAAAAAAACTAGATGTAGGTCCGCGGAACACCAAGGGATGTTCTAGGTCTATGTTGTAAGAAAAGGCCACCGAAAAGGAGAGGCAGACGTAGAAAACGTGTTGAATTCCCGTTTTGCGTAGTTTCCGATGTGTAGCCATCCCTTTGCGCATCGTGCGTAATAGCGCGGTCAAAGTGTCCAAAAAGACAAAAAAGAAGAAAAGAGTTCCCGAAAGTGGTAAAACTGTTTAAAATATGTTGAGTTTCAGTAATAGTTGTAATGTCGTTCCACTTTTAAGCTGCAAAGGCATGAGTAAAGCCTTGTGAGGGAAAGTTAACGGTCCTGTAATAACGGTGCGTCAGCTCCTCTCCATTCTGTGTCAGAAAGTTGTTGCTCTCAGGCTCCCTGTCGTGGAGATAAATGTGGTTAGATGTGTAAAGTTGTCGTAAAGGAGTCGGGGTAAAAACAGGAAACGTGTAGAATCAGGTGCCAAAATAAAATCAGGAAGGTAAAATTAAACGCAAAACAGTCCAGTCGATTTTATTTTGACAGTGTTAGTCGGATGTCATACATTTCTTCTGTGCATGGACAGCAGCCTGATCACCAGGAGACAAGAATGGGATTGAGGCAAGAGCATCACATTTCAGTTGTAGGCTGCAGGAGCGCAATTCACCAAAACAGAGACGGGTGCGCACTGCTGCCACCTAACGTTAATAAAGAGACTCACTTTATATGATATCAAATTTTCTTTATGGCTCAGAGTGCAGCATGACAAACTATTGTTTTTGCCCATTCATCTGCTATTTAATGAACATCAGACTATTAATATGACACCAATTTTCAGAGACTGGACAGGTGTAGGACACAGATAACCATTTATGGACAATAATAATGATAAATTAACAAACTGCTTGAAGTTATGTGTTTGTCATGTTTTAAATTGTTTCCTGACATTTGCTGCATAAAAATGTTAAAAGAACTATTGAATATTGAAAAATCTTGGATGAAATTAAATCTGTTGTCATGATCAGATTGACTTGATAAATATTCATAAAGAAAAACATGATTAATGCATTTCCTGTGTAAACAGATGAACAAGTGATGTTCCACTTCTGTAACAGCTTGTATATGGTTCTGTAACTTTGTAAGACTGTCCTTGCAGTTTATGGCAAAAGGTCAGAGGTCAAGGGGCTAAAATTGTGGCGGTGTCTGCATTCCGGCTGCATTTCAGCAGGTTATCACCCTGTTGGCTGTCTGCAGTGAGGAGCTCTAATGTAAATCCAAGCTGAAAGATAAGACATTTGTTTAACAGTGACTGATAATCAAAAGAAAACAGCTGACAAATGCACTTCTGTAAATATTTAATCCTGTTATTTCATTAATTTGAAAATGGCAAATCATTTAGATCCCTTATGGAAGTTATCATAGTCAATACAATTTACAAATCTCGCGTTTGGGATTTTCTGTCAGTGTCTATAAAATATAAAGCATAGAAAAGCAGTCAAAACAAGGTCCAGAGGCCAAAGATAAAATGTACTGTAAATACACAGCGAATGGGTAATTACAAATTTACACAGGAACTGGTTTTAGGCAAAGCCAAAACTGAAAAACAAAGTGACCCTCGCCTCTCACTGGAATAATGATGTGATTTATTGCACTGGTCAATCTCTATACAGTTAACTAAATAAAACAAAAACCATTGAACTTCATCTAAAATATATAAATTAACAAACTCAATTTCAATGTAAAACTGGATTTATGGAAGATTTATATTTCTGGCATGTTTTCAAATTCCCTCGTTACAGTGTTTAGCTTATGTGCACCCAGAAGCAAATTCTCTCAAACCTTCATTCGAACAGACAGACTGACACTAACCGCACACAAACACACAAACACACACATTATCACAAATATAATGCAGAGAAGGGCTTGATCAAATCCTTGGCAGTCGTCCCCTTCAGCAGCACAAAAAGCAGCAGCAGCACAGTTCATGAAAAATACCGTCCGGAGGATCACCGTAACCAGGGCTGAAAAGAAACAAATGAACAAGTAGGAAAGATGCAGCTGCAGCTGTTTGAAATACACCTACACATACACACTATACTTTACATTACGTACAAGGTGCACTGCTCATGTGTCTTAAGGACCACAGTGCGCATGTGGAGAGGGACGCCTTAAGGACTGCAGCCATTGGCAGCCACGGCTCTGTCACCCTGTTCCAGGGCAGCTGTGGCTACAAACGTTCCTCCCTCAAGTGTGTGTGAATAAAATACTGATGTAAGCGACAACATCAATGCACTATTTTTGATACATACTGCATCACTGCATTGTTAATGAATCAGTCATTGCATTTCTATAGCACCGTTCAAAGCGTTTCAAAGCCTTATTCCACTCCACACTCTGTGGAGCTAAGCTACTATTGTAGCCACAGCTGCCCTGGGGCAGACTGACAGAGGAGAGGCTTCCAATCGCCATCGACCCCTCCGACCACCATCGCTCTCACACAGTTCACTGTCTAACTAGGCAATATGGGTGAAGTGTCTTGTCTAAGGACACGATGACAGTTTTATAATTGCTCAAGAGGAAAGTTATTCATGTTAAGCCATTCACATGTGTTTCTATTAACTGCCATATTGTAGTTGTAATTTTATTTGTGAGTACATACTCAACTATAACTTACCATAACTTTACCATCTTCTTTCTCCAAAACCTTTTGCGCTTGATCTGGAGGAAACTTCAGCATAGAAGTTATAACTTTGGCCATTGTCTGTTGAAAGAAAATAGAATAATTTGATCTAATTTACAAGAGGCATTAAACGACACAGTATATCCTTTCTCTTCACTCTTGGGGTGATTCAGGTAATACTGATGCTTACATATAATTAAAATACGGTAAGACAAAATGAACACTATTTGCATAATCAAGCACAGGCCATTGTGAGGGTGCAGTGCTCCCCCATAAAGGCTGCCTTAATCAGAAACAGTCTGCAGTGAAGGAAGCCTAACCGCTCCACTAACACTAAACAAGAGAAAAGGCAAATCTGCGTCATGCACATCTGTGCTAGTGGGCTGCCTCAAGGACATACTTTACATGGGGAGGTCTATACTGTAGCCATAAAGACCCCGCGTTTGCTGAGCATTTGGGAAAATCCTGCTGGCTTTAGGACCATGTCAAAGTACTGCTAATTAAAGTGATCATTGTTAATTTTTGCCCAGACTAAGACTTTATGGGGCTACCTAAACTGACTTGTACGATGTGTGGTTGACGGGAAACAGCCTTCCTCCATTCAAAACTAGTTCACTAATAGTCATAGTAATTTGTTCATTCATTTTGTTGCATTCATGTGTTAATGATAAAAGCTACTTACTTTAGTTTCCCGTCCCATCATGTACTCAAATAACACTTTTCGAAGATACTCCATCTCTGTGGCTTCTGACAGCGGCTCACTGTTGTAACTCGCTTCTGGAAGACATAAAAAAAATATAATTAATGTTTACATGAGACAGTGTGAATGACAATGATTCTTCAACTTCAACTGAATATAAAATTTGGGCAAATTACTACAACATCCATTTAACTTCTCAGTGGTAGAAGCTTCACTGCTGTATCTTTTGTAACTTAGGGCTGAGGTTACTTGGGGTTAATTAGATTATATTATTTTGTCTAATTTTCTGTCAGTTAATTTTAAATTAGTAGGGTTTAAATATAGGAGCAGAAAGGCGTGGGCACCGGACACTGGGCACTGGGTACAAGCTCATTCATTATTATTAGCAGCAGCAGCAGAAACAATGGGCCATCACAGCATGAGAACTTCATTAGTGCTGCCCCACAGCCATAACAGCATTATCTTATTAAATTGTGTGAATGGAGAAAACTGCACTAAAACACTTTGGACAAATCTGGAAACACTTAAATCCAGTCACTCCATGAGCTACTGTACACACATTAGCAATGTGGAATAATCATTATTGGACAACAGTGTGTTAATGCATATGCCAATGGAGAATGTGGAGTAGGTGATAGAGGAGTTAAACAGGGCTTTGAAGTGAGGGGTGGGCTACGGGGTCATTTGTAAATCCCTTTAGTCTTTGTACCCCCGTGACCTCACCTAACCCCCACAAGCCCACCTCCGCTCACAGCAGCAGCCGTAAAGCAAGATATCAAGAGCTCCAGCAAACCAACACAAGGGGGACAAAACTATACTTACTATAATAAACAGTAAAACAACGAAAAATGTATAGGCAATGTTTATAAGTACAAAAATATTAATATATCAATACTATGGAACATTCATAGATTCCTGGGTGAAGGATTACACAGGGTAACAATAAAAGTATGTTATTTAGATCACGATACAGAGTTTGGCAGAGTTTTTATAAAACCTATAACTTTATCTAGATGCAATATCAAGGTACAATATAATCTTTCAACACATCATCGGGCAGAAAAAATAAATCCTGACTCATCCAAAACAATCTGCTTCTTCACTTGAAGAAGATTAATCTGTTTTTAAGAACAAACATGAAATGTCAAAAAGTCTGATCTTAAAAAAATGTAATATATATTTTTCACTGAAACTTAACAACCTTTTAGCAGCAAAGGTTTGTTTTGGCATGGAGTAGCAAAAAACAAACAATGCAATACCTGAAAACAACTAGAAATATTGGAAGAGACTGGGCCCCTGGCAACACACTGGTCCTATGTTAGAGTTAACAATAATACATCTGAGCATTGCTTTTGTGATACACAGACATCTGCCCCTATCATTTTCAGGATCAATGGTAAGGCTGCAGGGAATTGTGTGGTCCGGTTATGCAAATGGTTTGAAGACACTGACAGTGCCACAAGTGTGATTTTAGGTTTGCTGGATTAGACTGGAGCCATGGCTGTAATTAGGGTCTGGTTAAGGTTAGAGCTTGGGTTATGGTTAGACATATATAAGCATTGTGGTTTATCTTATGGTGGGAGAATGGAGACTGACTCGTCGTTTATTATAAGTCACAGTAACAGCACTGACATACAGAATTATAATGGCCAATTCTTGAGTGTACTGATTGAGTACTTTTAGTATTTGAGCTTTCCGTTTGGAGTAATAAAGATTTGTTTGTCAGAAAAGAGGCAGTGAAGAAGTCATCCTTGTATTTAATGGGTTTTGCAGACTGGTCCTAAGGTTTCCCACAAAGGACTCAATAGCACACAGTGCTCTATCCTGGAAATGGGGGATTTGAGAGGAGCAGTGCTGTGTGCTGTGCTATTTGGAGATATGTGAAAAATGGATTTGAACTTGAGTGCTCTAATGAAGACAATCAAGAAAGTAGATAGTTGTATATCATTTTTTCTCTGTTATGAATAGCAGCAGAAAGAAGAAATTAATAATAAAATGAGAAGAAATGTCAAGTGTAATCGTCCAAACAAGGGTATAAAGTACGGTAATATGTCTGTCTATACTTGAGTTAATTTTTCCATTTGCAATTTGTATGATACTTGAACCTCATCCAAGACATTTACAAGCACAGTTTAGCATATTACTGATTGGCACTGGTAAAAAGACAACATAAAAAGAGAAAGAGATTCATTTTTGCCAGTGTTGCTGACCCCACTTCACTCTCAAAACCACTGGGAAGGAACATTATCTAAAGTGGAGCTCTTGGTGTCATGTTGTTCACTACTGCAACATGTGACCACTACACCTTTATGTGTGAATTTGTACACTCAAAACTTGAACTAGATCATAAATCATGTTTCCTGATATTGCCACAGATAGTTACCTTTCTTTGTGCTTCCAAGATGAGTCACAACTGCATTTCTCTGGAAACACTTGATCTTGTCCTCAAGTGAGTGGATCTAGAGTGGAAAAAAACAAGTTTATTCATTAATATAAAAAAAAAAGTTAAAACCCCATGAATTTAATTATCCACATTAGGCCATTAGCTGTATTTGGGGAAAAAGGCTGTACTTATTTGTTCTTCCTTAAGGGCTGTTTGTGTGAATGGAGTCTGTGGGAGAGTGAGTGGGAGAGCGAGTGGGAGGCGTCGTTGCTATTGTTTATAGGGTTAAACCAAATGTAAACAGATGTGCGGTGTAATTAAGTAGATGCAGCGGTAGAGCAATAGTGGCGCTCGCTGGAGGTCACAGAATCCTGGGAACACGCCGGTGCCGGATTTACTGTTCACTTGTCCCGAAGCAACGCAACAAGATACCGACACAACAAGATACCAACACTCACTTTCTCCACAGACTCCTGCTCCTTCAGACGAGCCTCACTCAGCAAAGACGTCTTCTCCGCGAGCTGTGCCTAAAGTTAAGAACAATGAGACCAGTCATTGATAAATCTGTGCTGTTAAGAGGACTTCAAGAAAAAAAATAAGACGCACATACCTGTAGCTCTTCGTTGCTCATTTCTCCCTGTGCGCAAAGAAAATATAAAAGTGTTAAAATTTGTTTCGATGTGCGAATGCAGATGGATGCAGGGACCAGATGTTTTATTAAGGGATGCCTCTGTTGCCCAGGCACAAGCACATCTTTACACATCACACATCAACATGTTCAATGAAAATACATGAACAAAACTGTGACTTTCCAGTGTCAACGGTATGTCAAATGGAGAATTATATAAAAAAATCCTGTAAGCAAGGTATAATCCATGTATATTGCCAAAATGCACTTTAAAAACACCAAGGGTTTGGAAGATTGTATGCAATTGTAGCAACTGATACTGATAAATACTGATTTAGTATTGAATACATTTGCACTCTCGAACTTTGGTTTTCTACTTAAATTTAGGAAGTTGGGAATCAGTCTTGCTAAAATTTAAACTTGTACTTGTGCTGTGTCTGCATTTGTCCCGAGGGAGAAACACACTGACCCACTGTCTGTTTGAGAAATGGTCTGAGAGGCCCATAGCAAGAAATGGACTCTATGAGCATAAACCCATACAATCCCCCTGTAAAGTTATTACCTCACCAGGGAAAAATGCGGCCTAGAGAGCAGCATAACTCTTAGTCCTCTGGTGGGCTTCGGCGCGAGTGTAAAACGCAGGACGGGAGCATTGCAGGGGTCCCATTGCACCTCAACACCTGGGTAATGCACTTTGGAAGTGGGCGGGTTTTTCTTAGACATTTACAGCTTCCATCCAAAAGTGTATTATAAATTTAACCCCGTGAATCACCCCCCCTTAGTTTGATAATTAAAAACAGGGGAAGCCAGTGCCTCACAATTCCCATTTTCCGAGCAACAGCATTCCAGCGTGATTCAGATCCCAGCATCCGGCATGTTTTGGAGGGAAGCCACACGACAGGGCTGAAATGGTCTGATCACAGCAAAGAATGTACGAGAGTTGTCCCCAAGTTCTTATAAGGAATCTGAAAATTATGAAGCGAGACATGAGAGAGGATAACGCCTGACTGCTCTGTCTGTTAACCTTGTTCTGAACTTTCACTTAATATGAGACCCATTGGTACAGTCAGACGCATTATGATCAGGCTGCCGTTCAAAATGAAAATGTTTTAGCAGAGTTTAACCAGGACGCAGGTGATAAAGTGATTTTATACAGCCATTGTGAAGTGGCTTATGGCTTCACCAGAATCATAATATAAATTCAAGCTTAGGCACTAGTCACGTATGCAGTCCATTTTACTGGCGTTCAGGTAGTTTTTCCACATCTGCAGGACAATGATGACAAGACAATATGCCTTGGCTGTAGTAAAGCGCGAGTGGGATTTCTGATGACCTGTTGAGCAAATCTGTTGTGTTTTTGTGGGAGGCCATCTTTGTACCTCGTCAGTGCTGCGGGTCTTTGCCTGCAGCTCCTCCAGCTCTTTCTGAACCTGCCACACTCGGTCGCCCATCTCTTCTTCTCGACTCTAGAAAAATAAAGGTAAAATTGTATTCAAAAACACACAGCCTGCTGGTCAAGTTTGACTGATTCCTGCCTCTGACAATTAGCTTAATACTATTTTCCCTCATTTCAGGCTATACTGTCCAATCCAAAAAAACTTCAAAAAAATAATTTAAAAAAGTTGAAGATACACTGCTTGTGCAAAAGACAAATATTGTATTCAAAAATTAAAATGTGATATTCTACAAATGTGCTAATGATATATTTTTTACTAGTACTCAAACAAATGGTTTTCAATAGAGATACTGGAACAATTAATACTTTTCCCTACCTATGCAGTACAAATCAATATCTAAAAGCATTTAACCGAAATGAAAATACAAAACTTTAAAAAATGTTAGTATTTGTGCACCTAGACTACCAAGTTGACTTAATTACTCGCAAGGTATTTAACAAAACTCAGGTGTGCTTGTAGCCAGCATCTTTACGTCAATTATTACAACAGCACAATACAATTGTTACTATGGGAATGCAACCATTTACAAAAGTTATCCAGTCAAATGTACATACGAGCAGCATTTTAGAAAATATACTTGAGAAAATATATGCAAGTAAAAGTGTCTTGTTACTTTGGTACCAACCCAAACCTCCCACAGTAAATTATTACATAAATTACAGTGCCCATACATTACACTTGTAGACATGAAAGGAAAAAGCTGCGGACAATTCATGAGAAAACTTTTGAAACATAATCATTTGGTCATCTTTGCAAAAGCCGTGCCTTGCTGCCAGCTACAAGTAATTGCTTCCAAATGAAGGGTGTGGCCAATGTACCGCAAATACAAGATGATATTGGCAACGTTTTAAATGGCATTTTTGGTAGATTACCTGAATAACCTCTTCATATTTCTTCACAGTTCGGTGCAAATCGTCCTCCTTTTGGGAAATCACCTTGCGCAGCTGACAGGCCTCCTCTTGATGGCTGTGGATGAGTTCAGTCTCCACAGCTTGAGCTCTTTCTGCGCCAAGACATAAGGGAGAGGGGCCAAAGTTAACACATGCATAATGTAACAACCAGCGATCCAAACCACTCACTCTCATCCGAACTGGCATCACATTTAACTACAAGAGGAACATGGCAGCTCACTTTCGCTACACCCTTATAAAAGAGCTTTAAGATGTTTGTTTAAGTATTCTGTGGCACCCTGAGGTAATATTTAAGTGAGATTATAATAGTTTAATGAGATGTAAATCACATGAAGACTAATATTAGAAAGAGAAAATTACATGGTGGGTTGTGAACACATTTCAGCTAAGGAGACTTATTTTGTGATAGTTCTGATTTAAGAAACTATTTGAGCTATTTATTTACTCCTAATAATAGACTTAATAATATACATACACTATGCATTTAATCATTTCTGTTAGAGGGGTGAGGATAAATGAGAAATTATGACAAAAACTGAAAGAAGGCTGCACTGTGACTGGTATTTATAACTTTAAAATGTTTCCCTTTTGGTCTTGATTACAATCATAATTAGAATTTTTCACAATGCCGAGAAAATAATGACTGAAGCAAGTCTGGATATTTTAAAATCCAGTTGTACTTTTTTCCTTTAGTCAAGTGCAATTATCATACCAATGGCTTCTTTCACAGCTGTTTCGAGCTCCTGCTCTTTCAAGGCCATTTGTGAGCTGAACTCCCTCATTAACTTCTTCACTGTCGAGTTGTGCTTCAATTCCAAATCCTCCAACTCCGATCTGTTTGAACATATGGACAGAAATTGAATACACTGCAAGCTGTAGTATACAACATTAGAGGGGCACTATGTAACGCTTCTGGTTTAGGATCCCTGCTTTTTTCCATAGAGATGTTATTGCTTTGTCAAGAATGTTCCACAATAAAGCATTAAATTTATCTGTGGATGGATAAATGCAGGGAGCCATACTATATGAAGCGACAGGTCAGATCTGTGAAAAGGTTAATCCACCTGCAGTAGGAATGTTTTTCAAGGTATTTTAGAGTAATAAAGCGTATATAACTTAACAATGCAAAACTGTGTAACATTCCAGGCAATAAAAAGCAGGTGGCCAGCCCTTCTCCAGAAAAGTCACATAGTGCACCTTTAATAACAAGGCTAAAGGAAACATCGAAACTTACTTGAACTTTTTCTCGGTCTCCTCCATCACCTCCTTCTTCATGTACTCCAGATCCTGCTCGTGCTCTTTCCTCAGCGTCCTCATCTCTTTCTGTAGCCTCACGAAATCTTTATGGATTTTGTCTTTTTCATTTTTCATCTGGCTTAAATGATTCTTCAAGCTTTCCTGAGAATTGCCATCTTCCATCTCAGAGTGGTTTTCCATGTCATTTTTAACTATACTTTTGGTTTGCTCCACACTGGTGCATACGATTTCCTTTTCAATCATTACGTTGGATAGTACATTTTGATTAATAGCCAATTGCTGTTGATTTATCTGTGCTTCCTTTTGAGAAATATCTTCTTTTAATCTATTAATTTCTACAAGTAGTGCTTCATTTTGTGTTTCCAGATCTTTTAGTTTCATCTGAGACTCTTGTAGCATTGATTCAGTTTGTTGGAGCTCTTGTTTATTCACTGTATCATTTTGAAGTGACGCCATCTTCTCTTCATAAATATTTTTCAATTCATCTAAGGATTTTTCTTTATCAGCCTTTCCGTGACTCTGAAATTCTTCAAGCTGTTTCTCATGCTCCTGTTTTAGCTTTTCAATTGCATCTTCAAGTGATTTTGTCTTTGCTTCCAGCATCTGAACCTGCTCTCTCCCAGATGTCTCCGTCTTGGTCGCTTCCTCTAAACTTGCCTGTAATGATTTGATGGTCTGCTCCTTCTCCTCCAGCTGAGACGTTAGCTGCTTTCTAATCTGGCCAATTTTCTGTTCTGCTTTTTTCTTCAAATCGGATACTTTCTTGGTGCTCTCCACTGTCAATCTCTCTTCGGTTGCCTTTAAATTCTCCTCATTGCTTTTGATAATCTCACTTTTCACTCTTTCAAATTCCTCCTTTTGATTCTGAATCTCTAATTGACACTTTTGGTTATCCTCCTTGAGGGAATGCAACTTCTCCGTCATCTCCTGCTCCAGGTTTCCATTCTGCGTACACTGCATTTGCGTTTGGTGCAATTGTTCGACCAAAGCTTTCTTCTCATTCTCTGTGATGCTATGCTGCTGCTTTAGCTCCGCTGTTAACTGCTCACACTCTTGAATCTTTAAGGCTAGCTGCTCCTGTATCTCCCCCAATTTTTTGTTACAACTCTCCAACTCAGAGGTAAGCCCGCTCACCTTCTGCTCCTTCTCACTCAAGATCTGGTCCATTTCAGACTTGCTGATGGACTGATTGTCAATACTCACGGTTAATCTTTGCAAGGCATCGTTTTTCTCACCAATTTCCTGTTCAAGTTCTTCAAGGCGGTTTTGTAAAGTTGTGATAGTGTTATTACTTTGAGCAAACTTGGATGCTGTGTTGTTTTCTAGTTCAGACAGGCTTTTCCTGAGTGTGCTGGCCTCCTCCAGAGCAGATGTTTTCTCTTGCTCTAGTCTCTTAATAGCCTCCTCCATCTGAACTGTGGCCTGTTGTCTCTCCTCTTTGTACTGCTGGTTTATTTGATTTATGGCTTCCTCCTTATCTTGAATGCTACCCGCCAGCTGATTTTTCAAGTCACCAATTATACCTTCCAAGTTACTGATATGAACCTCATTTGCTTTGATATTTTCTGATAACACTCTGTTCTCCACAGTCAACTTCTCCACTCTCTGGAAATTTTCATTATTGACAGCTGCTGAATCATTCGTTAAGGCTAAGATTTGGTCGGCTTGCGCTTTTACCTGAGCGTTCATCTGGTCTAAAGTAATGCATAGATTCTTGTTCTCCTCCGTCTTCTGTCTCAAACTCTCCTCTAAAGTGCAAATGTTGTCTATTTTTGTGAGTATAGTGTTGCGGAGGTGTGCTACCTTTTTATGACTGCACCCTAACTTGTTGCTCAGCTCCTTCGTCCGGCTCTCCACTCTCTGACAGAGCTCATTAGAAGCACACTGCAGTTTCCCCTGTACCTCTTGACAGTAACGCTCCATTTGGTTGGCGATGGTTATTAAGTGCTGCTGGAACTCGGCCTCCTTGGCTTGTAACAGTGCCATGGTCTCCTCCAATTTGAGCTGCAGATCCTCACTTTCTTTACTTTTGGACCCTTCTAATGCCCTTAACTGCGACTCCCTCTTTTCTACTTGCTCAGACAGGGTTTTTAATGCCTCTCTGTGCTCTTCTTCGGCCTTGTTGAGTTTGTCCTGTAGGCCATTTCTCTCGTTTAGGGCCTGGTTTAGGTTTCTCTCCACTGACTCCATTTGCTCCTTCAGCAAACCCTCGCCCTGAGATAATCCCTCCACTTTAATGGCCGCTTCGTTGAGCTCAGCCTGTAGTTTTTGCACAGTGATTTCCCGAATCGCCAACTCTTCTTTCAAATTTGTAATCTCACGAAGTACTTGCTCATTCTCCTCTTTACCTCTTTTAAGATTCTCATTCAAATCCTCAAGCTCCTGTAGTTTTTCTTGCAAAACTTGGGAGTTTTTCTCGGCAATGTCCTCCTCTTGTTGTTTCATCTTCTGCTGCCAATGACGTTCCAATTCCTCCATCTCTTTTTTATGTGTAGTGTATACTTTTTCTACTTCCTCTTTGTGATTTGCCTGCAGATCAGACACTGCATCGCTGAGACCTTGAGAACTTTTTTGCGCCATTTCTAAGATTTTTTCTTGAATTTGCTTCTCCTTTTGCTGAATTTCAACATCTTTTTTTTCCAATTCTGTCTTCAAATTTTCATCTTTCTGCTGAAGCTTTTTCTTAAAACTCTCCTGCATATCTTTGGCTTTTTGTTTGAACTTTTCCATCTTTGTTTCTTGCGACTTCAATTTGTTTTCCAAATCGGTTTTAACGTTATTCAGTTTCTTTTCGAGAGCAGCTTTTTCCTTATCGAACTGTGTCTGGAGGCAGGCGAGTTCTTCTTGTTTTCCACAGACATCAGCCATTAATGACTTTTCTTTTTCAGACAGTTCATTCTTACACTGTTGCAGCTCATTTTCACGCTCTTGCAAAATCTTGTCTTTTTGTTCACATTCACTCTTGGCTGCCTCTAACTGCTGCTGCACATTAATCAAGTCTTTCTTAGACTGATCAAGTTCCTCTATAATCTTACTGAACTGTACATTTGACTCTTTCAGGTTTGCACTTTCAGCTTGGATTTGTGTTAACCGCTGCTGCAGCTCCTCCACTTCCTTCACTTTACCGTTTAATTCCTGTAGTGTTGACACTGATTCGTCTTTTAGTGTTTTTACATTGAGGCTTAGCTCTTTGTTTTCCTTCTCCCTCTCCCTTAAAACAATTTTCAGGGCATTAAGTTCCTCCTTTAGCATTTTCTCCATGCCACCCAGTGACTGCTGATGCTGCGCTTTAATATCTTTTATCTCTGCTTTGTGCTTGTCCACCTGATCCTTATACTTCTTGTCATGCTTTTGCTTCATTAAACGTTGCTCTTCTTCAGCGGCAGTTAGTTTTTTCTCAAGCAGCTGTTTACTTTTCAAAACCTCAGATAGTTCAGAGGTAACAGCTTCCAGCTCTGTCTGCTTTGTCTCTAGTTTCTCAAATGTTTTCTGGTTCATATCTTCAACGTGTGCTTGGAACTGTTGGTCTTTATCTTTGAGGATCGCCTCTATCTCTGCAGTGTGCTGTTGTCTGAGCTCCTCCAGAGCGGCGCTGTGCTGTTGGGTTAGGGTGCCCTTGTGCTTTTCTAACTGCTCCTGGTGCTGCTGCTCTAATGCAGATATTTGCTCTTGATGTTTGTTTTTCAATTCGTTGAGCTGAGCAGAAAGTTCACCGGACAAATCCGATCCCTCCTCAGACCCCTTCACCATGGAGCTCTCCAACTCCAACACTCTCTGAAAACACAACACAAATACACATTAAAGATGCACTATGCAATTTGTCTGGTGAAGGGTGTGCCACCTTTTTTGTTTCCATGGATGTGTTATTACTTTGCCTGGAATGTTCTGTACTATCGTATTAAATGCATTTAGCTCTGTGTTACTGCCAGGCCAAGTTACAGTTTAGATCACTGGCGATAACATCTCCATGGACACAAGCAGGAGGGCGACCCTTACAGAAATGTTACACAGTGAACCTTATCTGTACAAAGTTCCTGAAATAAACATGACATGTATTAATAGATCAAGCACACAATAAACAACAGGACAGTTAGTACAAACTTACAGTTCTTGTAGCTTCCAGTTCGAGCTGTATTTCTTTAACCTTGTTTTCACATTCGTTCTTTAAAGCGGTCTTCTGTAGCTCTGCGTCCTCCAGAGCCAGAGTGGCCTGTTGCTCATGCTCCTTTGATAACTGGGCAAACTCCTCTTTACATTTCTCCTAAAACACAAATACATAATTGAGTATTTCTTGAACTGGAGAACAGTACAGGTTTTTCAGGCAGTACACAGATTCCACCGAGTCTATTTAATTCAGATTTTCCCTCCATTCGTCATGTTGAACTATTATTAGATATGGGACGAGACACATTTCCCACAAGACAAGACTGAGTTCACGAGAACGAGACAAAACTTAATTTTGACATGTATGAATACAAATTATTTATTTAGTAATTATTACAAATTCATGGTTTTGCTGTCATTGTACAATTGTTTTTTGACCACGGCGTCTGAAAATGTAACTCAGCAAAGTTATCTTTTCTTTTTTCTGACCAAAACATATGGAAAATAATAGTTTATAATTAATGAATGAACTAATTCATTAATAATTTTCAACATCTGGACAACTAATGAATTAGTTCATTCATTAATTATAAATTAATAATTTTCAACATCTGGACAACCTTGTGGTAAATTTGAGTTATTCTGATGTCTAAATATTTTCTTGGGTTTAGATTTATCTATATGAGTAAATAACAAATGTGTCATCCTACCACCGATGCGTTGAGACGGGCATTCATCTCTTCTTCTTTAGCCGCAAGAGCTTCACTATGATCTTTCTCCATTTTGGCTACTACTTCTTCAGATGATTTCTGAAAACATTAGCAGGTACATTTATACGGGCATTTGAAAGACAAAGTACAGTGAATTTTAAAACATTTCATTCTTTAATATATTTGTTTTCATTTTCGTCTTTGCCACATTAACTTGCCAGTTTTTGAATAATTTTATTGTCAAACCCTGCATTGGTGTGAACAATCAGACAGAAATCAGTTTACTTAGATAAGATCATTACAATAATCTGATAACTCCAGATATTTGATAATGATAATGATACGTATGATGTGCACATAAACATAGTGAGTGTCAGGAAAAATGCCGTAGAACAAATTGTGTTTTTATGCTTTTCTAACCTTCATGATGTTGACAACCTCCTGTTTGACCCTGGTTAACTCTTGTTGCAGACTTTTGCGCTCCTCCTCTCCAGCTCGCTCCACCTCTTTCACCTGCTCCTCCAGCTGAACCTGCAGCTGCTTCCGAGCCTCCTCCGCCTTCTGTGCCGCACTCAGGGCCCTCTCAAGCTCCTCAAAAGCTACACAAATCAAAACACATGGTTCATTTCATTTTAATTTTTTATGTAGTTTTGAAAAGGAAAAGATGTCCTTGGCTGACCTGATTTCTCTGCCCTCTCCTTTTGCTCCTGCAGCTCCTCTCTTTGAGCTGTGGCCTGTTGAATTCTGGACCGAAGCTGTGCGATCTCTTCCTCCTTCATTTCTAGAGTCTCGTGCATCTGACGTTTTGTTTCAGCTATCACCATACCCTAAAAATACAAATAAACATGAAATCCACATCAAGCACCACCATTTCACTTCCAATGGGGATTTTTTAATTGTCTTAATTGTCTTAACAGTGTCTTTTGAAGAGATACTTTTTTTTTTTAATTACGATTAATTAGAATTTTCAGTATTCTTTTTATTGTATGCAGTCATTGTTAAAGGTGCATTGTGTTGTACAGATACACATTAAATTTATCTACCAAACCCTTACATTTATTCAGTGACTGAAATACTATAACAAAACATACATTCTTGCTTTTCCGTGGAGATGGATATGTTTAATGCTATTGTTTGAAACATTCTAGGCAAATCAAAAATCTTCATAGAGACTGGCCTTTATACCAGAAATGCTACACAGTGCAACTTTGTTAGTTTGGATATTGACAATTTTGAGTTGTATCAGGAGTGACATTTCTGCATCTACGTCTCTTTTATTGAATCTGTCACTGTATTTAAGTAATTACCCATTTAACATAGTTACCGCATAGATATAGCACTTAACATGCTTTTCTCATGCCGTAGCCTTAATTATAAACATATTCATTGTAAAGACATTGACATTTAGCGACTCCCATTATTCCTCAAAGGGACTTTGAGAGCTGCTGTCTGTCCAACAGAGTCAGAGGTTAAAGTTTAAGTGAAACAACCTGAGGATTCATGGTGCCGCATCTCTTCACTCACTGGCAGACTAAAAACATGTCCACTTCAATCAGGGAGCACATTAAAGAAAAAGACCTACCTTGTCTTGTTCCAGCTGTTCAATGTGGTTCTTAGCGTCACGCAGCTGGTTTATCAGCTTTGTCTTTTCTGTTGTGTGCAATTCCTAAAGGGGGGCATTAATATTACTTATTATGCATAAAGAGCACACTGCATTGCATAGTATTAACAAAGAAACAAAGAGTATTGCATTTAGAATATAAGAAGTTAATCAATTGTCTTGTAGTAAGACAAGAAGGTACAAAAAAGCTTTCTCAAAATAGTAGAGGGTTTTGAGACAATGCTTTTTTGGGTTCATTTTGGTATTGAAATGACTAAAACATTAATAAGGTTTTTGTGTAGGTTTTTTTGGTCTAATTAGAGAAAAATAAGAATTGTGGAAAAGTAAAAAACAATTTAGTAATGACTGAGAAAAGTGAGTGATAGCTAGTATTATTGAAATTAAAGATACCAAATTTTAACATTGAGTAAACAGTAATTGCATTTTTTTTTCCTTTTAATTGGTTTAATGTGTAAAACTAAGCAAACTAGAGAAAAAGAAAGTAAATCGTATTTTATTTTTGATAGGAAGTTGTAAATTGTTCATCACCCAACATCAAAATCATATGTTTGCTGCACCACCCAGAACGCCTCCACCACAAACCAAACAACCCAAACATGAACACAAGCGCAGCTGAACCGGGGGCCGACACAAATTACAGCCCAGAGACACAGCAGTGGCATGTTGTAGGTTTGTCTGTGCCACCACTGTTTAAATAGGAACATTTCCAGTTGCTTTTGGGCCACTATGTGTGCTTATTATGCGTTTAACTGTATTTGGAGGAGTCAGCAGCTACTGTAACTGTAAATTGTAATTAGCAAACTGTAAATGACATAGTCTTTACTATTTTAAAGCCAGCTACAACAGGTGTGCAAGTGCAAATAAAATATGCAATCTCAGTATGGAGGAGTATAGAGGAAATGTTGCATCACAAGAGAAGACACATCTGGTAATGCACTGGTCCTTTTTCTGCAGCAGTCAATGTTTAGAGCATAAACTGGCTTTTAAACTCAACAGTAAAAAACATTCATGATGTATGAAATGGGGTGAGCAATATGCCAAAAAATAGCCAGTTTTTCTTGGAGCACAATTAATGTGCATTTAGTAGCTCCAAATAAACTCATCTGTTTCTTCATAAAGTTCACACACCACTGTAAATGTTTAAATACACGTCAGTTACTCAGAGCCTTATAGAGGCTGACCAATAGAAGCAATGCAGCTCTAGGCTCTGTTTCGCCTTATAGAGGCTGACCAATAGAAGCAACGAGTGAGGAAAATTTCTGTTTGAGCCTAGAGCTGCATTTAACAGAAGATGTATGAATCTCGATATAACAATTTTGCCAAGATAACTTATTGTCACAGGGATAAGATCACAATTAAATTTCTGTTGCCATATTGATCAGCTGTAGTATGATATTCTTACAGGATATGATGTATAGCTACATAATGTCTGTGAACCCTACACAGCACGATGAGGTCTGGAGTCACAGACAGATGGTGTGTTTTATGGGATGAGCACAGTTCAGTTCAGCAGTTTTAGGATGTCTTCATGCTGCTTAAGAGGGCTAAATGCCTGTTAACCTCTGCTTTTCCAGACACAGGAAGCACCATATTCACAAATGGAAGACATATTTTAAACTAATTTTCTGGGAATAAAAAGCAAAAGAAGATAAACTGATTCTAAACAAATGTTACGCATTTTGTGAAGGTATTAACAATGGGAAACACTTTTGGTTCTGGCACCCTGGAGGGGTTTACCTTTAGTTTAAGACTAGTAGATCTGGCTTCATGTTTTCCTTTTGTTTAGTATTTATACAAGTCTAACCTATAAGTTCTACTTAAGTCTTGGTTTAGTTCTGGTTAAGTCTAAACTAAAGCCAGTGTCCTTGCCTTGCCTGCACATTTCTGTGCTGCTCCTTCTCTCTTGGATTAGATCGAAGTTTATTTAAACTGGTCCTTGGAAAGCCAAAACTACTTTGTTTAATAGTGACTGCCTTTTAAACAGCCCCTATTTTGCAAACTAAAAATAGCTCAAATAATTAAACATTTGAAGGGAAACAGTACAATCCAATCATACCAGCCACACGCTGTTTTGAAATCTAAGAAACAATGTCTTTCTCTAGTGTCACTCTGACATGCCACAGACTGGGTTACTGGAGCTGATCCAGAGCAGCTTTTACTTTTACACTGCGTCAATGAGATAATGGAGACCTATCAGCAGCGGACCGTGACCAGTCTGCCAGACAGTTTATAGCAACAGTAATTGCACTGTATTCAGCCTTCTCAGATCAACTCAAATTATGAGCAACACTCTACGATTGTGGTTGCTGATGAAACCTTATTAACTTCGTCATTAGGTAACATTATCATTTGTTTGGCACTGTGGCTTTTTACTTTAAGATTATTCTTCTTCCCTGACCTATGAAAAAAGTTGAATAATGATAAAAAGTGTTAACAAAATACCAAGTACACTGAACAGGACACGTTTTGTTGAACAGAAGTGAATGGAATGAAATGAAACTTTATTGGTATTTTTTGCAAGAAACTATCTCGGAAGGTTTTTTTGCATCCCTCTACTTTCCAACTGCCTCTAGTAGTTTTCCATTTTTGGTCTATGTTTTGCGTAATATATTTGTACCTTTTGGAGAACAATGAAATTGTTGCCCAGCACATGTGAGCACATAACTGTTTGGCCTTTAATAAAATTCTAAAATGTACACTTGAATTACTGTCAGTAGGTCTGTATTATAGTGTTGGAGTGAACGTTTGTGCACCTTCATTTTCTCCAGCTCTTGCAGCCTCTCCTGGAGTTGTTCCTGCAGAGTTTCATTCTCACTGCTCAGTTGGGCGCTCCTCTCTTTATGAGTCCTCATCATGTCTTTACACTTCTGCAGCAGGTTTTCCTGACGCTTCACCCTCTTCTGCAAAGCCTCCATTAGTTTGGATGGATCACTGTTGCCCCCTTCTGTTCAGAAATATCACACGTCAATTAGAACAAACGACAAACGCCAACAAGTAGACAAGTCAGTAATATACAGTTACCAAAATGAGTAATAACTTTTTATGGTGATAAAGGTATACAGACAGTGCAGTTAAAAATAGATATATTAAGATTTGTCTGTACTCCAACTATACAGAATCTAAATCACTACCATTGAACACAAATATATATTTATATCTCAGTTAAGCTGGAACTCAAAACCACATTTTTTTAATGACTGCTGTGAATGCTGTGGACCTCTTGATTAAAAAGACCCAAGCATATTGTTGCTGATTAGAAATGAAAAATTAACTCTTGATCTTGATTAAAATGAATAAAAAATAAATTGGTGGTTCACCCCATCTCCTATCCTCTAGGCAGCGGAATTTGGTGTTTTACTTTCATAGCACACTCACCCTCAGTGACTTCTGACACTGCTTCCTGCTCATTAGGTGGACTCTTCGGGGCTGAGGTTGAATCCTCTGACTGAGAGACCTGGCCCTCAGGCAGCAAAGTACCATCTGAAACACCTTTGACACGCTTCTTCAACAAAGCAACCTGTTAACAACAGCAAAGCAGGAGAAACTTTTAAATTGACTTTACTAGATCATTTTATGTCCAAGATCGATGATGCCTGCAACAATATATACCTGTGTCTGGAGAACAGAGATCATTTGATCTTTCTCCTCCAAAGCAGCATCAAACTCGTCTTGTAGGTGCTTCTTGGCTTGTTGGTCCATTTGTAGCTCCTGTGGGTGAAGGGAATAATTAAATTATCCTTCAAAAATAATCTACCAGTGACAAACTAAAAGGTTTAGGTGTTCTCAGGATGTACCTCCCGCAGCTCTCCAATTCTGCGGAGGGCCTTATCTTGACTCTGACTGAGGATAGCCTGCAGAGAAGAAAGCAACTTAATATATTTCATCACTCCATAAAAAATTATGTAAAATCAGGACATTAAAAAATTACTGAATAATTTTCTTATTGTCTGATTGTGACATCAAAGACATAATGTAGGAATGTGCGTAGACGTGTAGTTTAAACATATGCACAAATTACACAGACATCTGTTCCTCATAAGAACATTATTCTTAGAGATCAAGTAAGTGGACAATTACCTGTGTTTTTTCCTTGTCTCGTTGAACCGTTCTGTATGCAGTCACAAGCTGAAATGTTGAGAAGTAGTTTAGTTTAGTCTTTATTTGTCATTGTACAGAGACATTAAGCTCCATCTGCAGTCCCTGATTTACCTAAATAAATTACACAATGCAATTACTTTAAGTCAACAATAAGAACCATTCACACTGTCCACTCTCTGACCAACACATACAAATGTACAATACAACCCACACACCTTGAACATAAAATACATATTAAAGTACCATTTCTACTTTTCACTATTCCATAAGCCCATAGCTTACAAAAAATAAAATACTTACACATACATACATATATAAAATATAAGTACTGCATTATCAATGCTGGAAGGTTTAGTTATTCCACAAACACTTGTTTAAGTTCCACAGAAAATATTGCATAACAATACCATAACAAATATACCACAAGAAAATGTGGATTCATAGTTTAGTTCAGCTCTGACTCACCTCAGAGTACTTGCCCCTGTACTTTCCCAGGCTCGTCTCCACCTGCAGAAGTCGGTGCAGCAGCTGATCTTTGGACAGGGACTCTGCACTTCCCGGGGGCTCCTCTGCTTCACTCTCAATATCTGACGGAGGGTCGTAGGAGACGGCACCCAAGGGTTCATTTTCTCCCAGAGGTGTCAGAGATTCACGAGAGGAAGTCCGCACCAGGTTGTCTTTGGACGGGGATCGAAAAAGGTTTTCTGCTCGACTTGCACCGCTACGAATCAGAGACTCCACTGAGGGAACTTTGAGTTGGAGTTTCTGTGCAAAGGACTGGGGCTCCTCTTTCTATCAATGATTATTTTGCATGAAACAAGAATTAAAAGAAATATCATGAGGGACAGGCATTATACACATATTAGTTCTTTATCCAGTACACCAACACTATGATAAGAGATGTAGCAAGAAAAATACACAACTGACATCTCCATTTACTAAAGACACAAAATTCACATAAAGTAGCTGAGAATTAGATGTCATCATTCATTCATTTCAAAGAGGCACTAGCCTCATTAATTCAATTTGAAAAGAGGGTTTTAAAAACTACTTAAGTTGATACATACTTGAGGAGAGGCACTTCCATCTCCATTGATGCTCCCTCTGGGTGATCTGGATGATTCTTTAGTGGCAGTCTACACAGATAAAAACACTTTACTAAATAAAAGTACAAGTGATAAGTCCTGAACAGTTAGTCATTCACACCCAGCGCGGCACTCCCTGATTACTCTGGACGGAGCAATATTAGTATTGCTGGGAGCAATGCAGGGGCAACGGCTCCCCTCATGCAACTGGAGAGAACAGGGGTTAAACACAGAAGGCATCTCTACCAAACATAAACACGACAGGGTTAAACTGTCCTCTAGTCACAGTCAGTATCACACTCATAAAGAGATCCAGTATAGTATAAGATGCTTGGTATAAAGGAAGCACAGAGACATCGCAGGAGAGTAGTTTTAGTTGGTTTAGTTGTCTTGTTAAGAAGCATCAGAGTGAGCAGTTTTCTCCTTCCTTGTCCAGCTCCAAGCAGCGGTGCTCCTTCCTCCTAATTATGGTGCAAATATTTTTGGAAAGTGGCCACTGTGGGATACTATGTGTGTTGCATTTCACTTTAAAACTTGCCTTTTTAACATTGCTTACATTGCAACATTAGACAGTCTAGTAACTACTTTGGGAAAAAACTGCAAGTTTTTTAATTCAATTTTCTTTATCAAACCTGCCAGAAGCCATATACAAATGAAACAAGCAAAGGCAATAAAAATGATTCAGCACTGTAGTTTACCAGTACCTTCTGCTGTCTCTAAGTCTGTGTATGTGTGTCTGTGTGTGTTACTATGGTGAAAGTTACCTTATCCTAACAAGACAATTAGCATCACAAAGTAACAGTTTCTGTTCATGTTTCATCAGAGATTACCAAGAATTTGTTGAACTGCAATTGGTCAACACAACCAGCAAGTAAACACGTAAAACTAGTTTCACCTTGACATAGCACAGCTAAAATATTAACTGCACGGCTAAATGGTTTTATGAAATGTGAAATGCAGATGGACTTGAAAATGGATAAATATGAGAAACTATAAATGATAAGAAACATTTGTCAAGTAACATGAGCATAGACTGTATGAGTAGATAAATGCATCTATGTTTTTGCTGCACATGAACGAGTCATTGTTTACACATGTCTATGTCGTGGCATTAAATAGAGCCTAGTTTAAACTATGGGGGAGATATTAGTCATTGTTAGACCAGACTTAACTTGTTAGCACAATGCCTATAGGTTTACATTTACAGAAGGACAGGTAAAAAAAACTACTGGTATAGCAGATAAACATTGCTTCTAACCAGGTTTTAGATTACTAGATTATTCTCTACAAAGATGAGACCAGGAACAGTTTGAGCTCAAGGGCATCTTCACAATTCTGCTAGGTTTGTTTACTTGGTAGAGTTACAGCCATTAAATGATGCAATTCTTTAAAAGGTCACAATGCTTGTAAAATCAAAACTATAACTCCCCAAATAAACAGACTTTCGGGACATAGGCAACATAGCAGGGAGTGGGGGCTCTTGTTGGCAAGCAGCTAACACTTGTCTAGAGTAAAGGGTAATATTTCATCAGGAGGACGTTATAAGAACTGAAAGGTAGGACAGTAAACCAACACATGGCAGGAAGCACATTTAATATCCCGGTAGATGCAGGGTTAGCCTACACACGAGATGCCTTCTTGCTGCTACATCCAAAAGGAAACAGGAGACAGAGCAGGGAACAGGCAGTCCCTACATGGGCCACAGTCTTCTACCGATTATCCCAAAGGCACGGCGATGGGAGGAAGGAACAAGGCAAGACGAGGAAGAGGAGAAAACAAGAAGGAAGAGCAGGAAGTGAGGACGAACTCACCACACTGGCTACCTGGGCTGTTTGGGGTCGTTTTGAATGGTCCAGAGCAAAGATAGTATACTCAGAGAGAAAAGCAGGCTCTGCTATCATCCCGGCCAGCACCTGACCACGTCAGTGCAAGTCCAGGACAAAAGGACAGGAGAGGAACACAGACAGCAATGAGAAAAACACCATGAATGAGAGAGTGAGCAGAAAGGAGAGCACAGGTGATTAGAAGGGGGAATGTCAATCAATAAAACAATGTTATGAAGAACACTTTGGCATCTCTGCATGTGATTGCCAAATTTTACTGCAAAACAGTCATGGCTGTGATCAGACTGGCTCTTAAAGTGACCTAGATCAGTTAATACTACTCAAACTAGTCAGTTAAGTCTGTCAAAGCAGACCTCTGTAACAAAACATTGATAAGGGGGGAAATTCTGACACAAGCAAAGATGTCAAAGGTTTTTGGTGTGGAAATAGTATGTAGTGATGACATAAAGGGGAAAGAAATGAGATGTAGTCCAATGACCAAAGCTGAGTCCAGTTGTAGAAAGAGAACTTTTTT
>JACN01012702.1:0-17174 GCA_000787155.1 Scartelaos histophorus | reverse complement strand
ACTTTTGCCTCCATTCTGTTTTTTTTTTAGGATGTTTTTGTGTCTTTCTCCACACAGGTGGAGCCCATCGTGGAGCACAGCCCTCAGCCCGCTCCGGCCACGCCCAGCGTCTCCAACGGCAACAGCTCCAACGGCAACAGCTCCAAAACACAGCGGTCGCCGACGGATACGCAGGGCTCCGCCCCCCACAAAGGCGACGCCAACCCGACAGTCGTCAATGGAGTCTCGTAGTTTAGACACAGAGGTTTCCAAACACTTGCAAGCATTTAATTTCAAGCACTGTTCTCCGAAACCTGTTCTACTGCTACTCTTTACACATATCTGTCCGATTTTTCATGTTAATACAATTTGTACAATATTTTACAATAGTTCTTCCTGTATGAGCTTGCCAAAGACAGTCAGATAACACTTTACTGTCCTTTATCAGCCCCTCTTCAGCTGTTTCAGAGGATCGGCTGAGCACAGATATTGGAAATAGACAGGGATTCTTTCTGAACAAAAACTGTGGTATCCAACGTAGTAGCAGGGTTTAAAAATTAGACGTTTTATCTACCTTAACCTAAAGAAATGCTTCCCCGATTCTTCTGTGTGCCCCGTTTTCGTCAACGACATTTTCCACTTCGAGCTTCACCTTCAGCATTTGTGCCTTTTAACGCGTCGTGAGCTGCCTCCAAACACATGAAATCTAAACCTCTGACACCGTTTCTCAGTTTGACTCGAATCGTAATTTTAGTTTTCAAGCCAATACAATATATCCGTTAGATCTGATATAGAGAAAAAGCTGCACTATGGAACTTTTCCGGTGCAGGGTCTGTGCCTTTTTGTCGTTTTGAATGTTCCACAGTAGAACATAAACGTATTTTGCATTTATGTTGATAAATTACAAGTTTTAAATGAGGCTAATAAAAAAAATCTTAATGCCATACAGTGGAACATTGCAGACAAAGCTTATAACGTCTCCATAGAAACGAGGCGTCAGACCCGCCGCCGGAAATGTTACATTTTGCACATTGGTTTCATTAGATCCATAATCACAGTTTTCTAGCCAATAAAATATATCGGTAAAAATTGGTTTGATTTGATAAAATGAAAAAAATAATCAGTTTAAAGGTGCACTATGGAACTTTTTTCGTAGAGGTTCTGAGTCTTCTTGTCTCCATGGAGATGTGATTTGCCCGAACAGCACTGCACTGATCTAACTCACATTTACACATTTTATATTACTGAAAAGTTACCTTCCTGTGAGTGGGCTCGCCTCTCCGCAGACCTGACTCGGCTGTAACTTGCTCCTCTCCATTGGGAAACTTTAAATCATGTTAAAATGCCACACAGGGGAACATTACAGACACATCTCCATGGAAACAACGTATTGCACCTTTGTTTCATTAACCCGATTTCTCTTGTCAATAAAATATATCGATTCATATTGGTTAGATTTGATTTAAATTAAAAAAAAAATCTATTTAAAGTTGTGCTGTGTAACTTTTCTGGTGTAGGTTCTGCGTATTGTCTCCATGGAGATGTTTCTGCTTCGACATATATTTTTTAATGTATTCGACATATATTTTTTAATGTATTTGATTAAATTTAAATTACAAGTTTTATATCACTAAAAAATACATTGAAATACATGCGCGCTCGCCTCTTCGCAGATCCGACCTGGCTCTAACTCCAGACAAAAACTCATAAATAATAAAAGCTCCATGGAAACGAGCAGGTGTCAGACCCTCCACCAGAAATGTTACGTATTGCCAATTTAATCCATTAACGTTAAAACAATCGTGCGTTTCCTCCCAGAAGTGCTAAGTCAGTTTGTAGGATCAGTTGCGAAATGTGAAATTAACTACAAAACTACAAAAAATTTTAAAAAGTACAAAAAAATTCTAACTTCTCTCTTCACAAAGTGCAAATATCGCTGGTAAATACAGGAGTTTTTCGCTGGTACATAAAGTTTACACTGCTCGTGCGCCTTTCTAACGCCCAGAATGTCATTGGTTTAATCGTATCTGACAAGTCCAGTTTTGCTTTTTCTTTTAACGTGGTGAGAAATTTGAACTTTAGCTGCTTTCTTTTTTTTTTTTTTTTTTTCCATTTTTCGTTTCTTTCTTTTCAATATGCAACCACTTTAAGTCATAGATCACAGCGTAAAACATAAAACATAGATCAAATGTTGACTTTGCACTGATGTGTTGTGTACCTGGTCCGTTTTAGACTCTGGATTTGACCGCTCACTGTTGAGGACTGGACAGAGATGTAGCGTCGGAGTGGTTTTTCCTCTAAACCAAATCTCGATTCGAACATTTGAACTTTATTCTATTCACGGGGACTTTTTGTGCTTTTTCCAATCGTGGTTTTAACAATTTTTGACTTAAATATGTAACTTTTCCGCCGTTTTCTAAGCCCGTTCGATGGCGTCAGGCCGGGTGGGGTTCTACGTGTGTGTCTATAGCCGGATGTACCATCAGTTACCATGGTGACGCAACGAATGCACTAGCAAACACGACCTATTAAGTTTTTAGATTGTGCGAAAGCTCAAATTTCAATCTGTTTTGTAATTTAACCAACACGTTTTCTGAGGCATTAAGCGAAAAAACGTTTGACTTAAAGATGCAACGTGTAACTTTTCCGATTTGGCTGTTGTTAAGGTTGTCATTTAAGGCGTGTCCGTTACTGATACTTTGCAGCGACGTCGTGCTTCTACGTGGCCGGATGTACCATCAGTTACCATGGTGACGCTATGGACGAAATAGCAAACACGGCCCATTCAGTTTTTAGATCGTCCGAAAGCTAAAGTTTTAAATCCATTTTGTAATTTTATCAACACGTTTTCTGAGGCACTGGGCGAAAAAAAACGTTTGACTTGACTTAAAGATGCACTGTGTAACTTTCCTAAGGTCCGCCGTAATTTAAGGCCGTTTCGTTACATGATTTTGCAGCGACGTCGCCCTTCCACATGGGCGTCTATGGCTGGATGTGTCTTCAGTTACCGTGGCGACGCAACGCACGCATCAGCGAGTTTCTATATCGTCTGAAATCTCAAGTTTAAATCCGTGTTGTAATTTTATCTCTATGGTGACGTGTTCAAACGAAGCTCATTCTTATAACATAAAGTCTTAACTCGAGTAACAAAGCTTCAGACAAAGCAGTACCTCTAGTTTGCTTCAAGCCCCAAAGACAGTGGATGACGTCAGCTGCAAAGTGTCACTGGCATAAATCCTAATCACAAAATCAATTGAAATCAAGATTATGTCAAACGATTTTACACTGTCAAAATTTGCAGTAATTTAAATTTTTGTACTGTTTTTTATTAGAAACTGCAAATTACGATTTTCAATCCCAACCTTTTTTTTGTAATTTAATAGAGCAATAATTTTAATTTGAATTATATTTGCTTAACTGCGTAGTCTTACCTTCAGCTTTTATCCAATATGATGCTACTGCTTTGTGTGGAATGTTCCTCAGTAGAGCATTAAAACCATCAGATTTATCACAGCATTTATTCCATTTCAGACGTTTTCATTCACTGAAATCAAAAAACACGCCTCTCCACAGATCTGACCCGTAACCTGCTTGACTCTTTCAAGCTGAAGAAGTTTAATGCCTTACTGTGGAACATTCTAGGCAAAGCGCTAACGTCTCCATGGAAACGAGCTGAATACACGCAAGTTGCAATTTACGTGTAATTTACATGTTTTTAAGGTATTTCTGAGCAATAAAAACGCCCGTAATTGAATAAATGCAACGTTTAATACCACATTTTTGAACATTATAGGCAAAGCAACGACGTCTCCATGGTAACGGACGCCCCAAAAGCTGCGAAAAGTTACACAATGCACCTTTAGGTTCTTTTAAAACCCTCTTCAAAAAGCACAAACTGTCCCTGAACGCAAGTACATTAAAAAATACAAAAAAAGTCTGAATTATCGTCCGTAGAAATTCACGAAGCTGTACGAGTAAGTGTTGTAAAATGTTCCTGGAAGCTGTAGCCCAGGGCAACGCCACTTTCTAGGCTCTTCCACACCAACTGGTCACGACTGTCCCGCCGCGGATAGAGGTTTATTTGGGTTATTTATTTTAAGAGAATGTACAGTATTTAAAAATAAAAACGTAAAAAAAAAAGACAAGGAAAAAGTCTTGACACTAAAAACAGGCGTTACTGGATTCTTTCGGAGATGATTTGAACATCCGGGAGTTGTGTCTCTAGTGTTTTTGTTGACTCAGCTTCAGTACGTTTTATAAGGACTGTTCTGGTTGGTTGATGTGCAATATGTTTTGTATGGGTAGTTCTTAAATAAACTTGATTTTCCATGTGGATCTTCACGGAGTCCTCTGCTGCCTCATTTATTATTATATCACGGGCGAATTCTTGGTTTTAATCACTAATTTAAATGAGCCGATGCCACATTTTTACATTTATTTATGGCAAAGTACAATGGAATTAAAGAGAACGAGCTCTGCCCCCATTTGAAGAAGCATTCTGGAATAGAACCATTTTGGGAATTTTATAATAGGACCGTAAATAGTTAAAAAAAGAGAAAACATAATACAAAAATGCAATCTTCAACATGTAGCCTATGTAGTTATTATCATTTTCAAAATCAAATTAAGATTCAAAAATGTACAAAAATCTAAATGAGGGAGACATAAACAAAAGGGAATTTAATATATTTGAATAAGTAGTTTTCAACCATGAAACTAAAATTATTGACTTCCTGTATTATTAAAGTGATTTCTGACATGAATCTGTACGTCGTCCCCGTCACAGTGTGGAGCATAAACGCTGACTTACCCCCGACAGCCCCGTGACACGAGTTCTTGCCCAGTTTTGGTGCTGACGAAAGTAGTTTCGGCAAGTTGGGTTCACGAAAATAAAGTGTTTTTCTTCTCAAAACAATATGTGTTCAAAAGAGTGACACATTTGCATCACAGATACCTGCTCTCAAATGTAGTGCAGTAAAAATCGTAAAGTAAAAGTATCCACTTCAAAAATTTACAGATACCTACACAGGAAAAAAGCTTGATGTGTTTTTTTTTGACATGGCGCTATTTTATCTCCGTTCGAATCACCGCGCTGCCTCCAGGTGATGCCGCTCTGAAAGTTAACGGCAACATGTCCGACTATGACACCGAGAACTTACACAAGATTATATACTTATCACTCTCTCACGTTAGCTCTCACGTTAGCTCTCTCGTTAGCTTTCTCATTAGCGCTCACGTTAGCTCTCTCGTTAGCTTTCTCGTTAGCGCTCATGTTAGCTCTCACGTTAGTTAGAGGTTTGACTTTTTCATCGACGACAGTTTTGTGATGCAAATGTGTCGCTCTTTTGAACACATATTGTTTTGAGAAGAAAAATGCTTTATTTTCATGACCCCAGACAACTTGCCGGAACTACTTTCCTCAGCACCAAAACCGGGCGAGAACTCGTGTCACGGGGCTGTCGGGGGTGAGTCAGTGTTTATGCTCCACACTGTGACGGGGACGACGTACAGATTCATGTCAAAAAACCCAAACTATCCCTTTAACACACTGAACACTTTAGATGTGTGTACTGGATACTAATTTCTATTATAAATGACCTTAGCTGCTACATTTATCATATTTTATGTTTTGCAACAGTGACTAAACAGTTAATTATTAAAACAGCTGAACCATTTTAAATCATTATTCTGAAGATGTCATTATTTTGCCTTCTTTACAGACTTTTCACATAAATCATTTCCAACAGGCTTTTTATTCCATTACCACCATTTCTTTTATTAAATGTGATTATATTACAACATTCAGTCCAGTGAATAGTTTGTGTAGAAAACGTCTTTGCTGAAGTTCCAAAGCAGAATCAGAATCACTTCTTGGTCTGTCCGTCCATCAGGTCCTTGGCTTCGTTTATTTTTGCTGCGATGTACGGAGATCCCCCTGAAACACACGGGAGGTAAGTTTAATTATATCTGTGGTTAAAGAGCCACTGTGTCACTTTTTCTGCTCGTCTCCGTGGAGATGTTATTGCTTCAGGTGGAACATTCTATGATACGGCTTTAAACTTCCCAGTGAAATTGTTAGGGTTTTATTTCTCAAAAATACATTTAAAAACAAGTATTATTATGATCAGAGTCGGCTCTCCACAGATCTGACTTGTATTTCCAGGTGCTTGTCTCCATGGAGATGTTATCGCTTTCCCCGGAATGTTCCACAGTATGGGATTAAACTTATCTAAACTTATTTGTTCAACTGTTACATATTTATTCCTTAAAATACACTGAAAAATCATGTATTGCCAGTGTGAGCAGAGTCGGCGCTCCACAGATCTGACGTGTAACATGTCCAGGTGCTTGTCTCCATGGAGATAAACTGTTTAATACCAAACTAATGCCAGACGAAGAAAGAACATCGCTATGGGAACTGGCAGGTGGCTCCTTCCTTCCACCAGAAAAGTTACATGACCATTTATGAAAAAAAATTTTTTTTCATTTTTGTTCTTACCTCGATCTGGATGGTTTAGAATCATCAGTTTTCTGTGAGCTTCCCTGATTTTAGTCTTATTGGCTGTTGGGCTGTAAACACAAAATACAAGTGTTAATACATGAATACAGTATCATGTTAAAAATATAAAATTAACATAATAATAATGAGGCTACAGTTTGCATATTTGGTAATATATCAAAGAAAGAACTTATCTACAATTTTTATAACTGACAAAAATATAGCTACAAATCATAATAAGTTGCTTTTGTGTCATTGCCATGAGTTTGTGAAAATTATATACGAAATTGATTCGGATGCATTTGGAATCAATTTGAGAATTGTGCAATGAAGTTTCACGATATATCACTGAATCCATTTTTCTTACATCCGAAAAAATGGGAACTATTAAAATGGGACTAAAACAGTGAAAACATTATAACTTATTGTACATTTAGATAATCTTGTTGTAATTTCTGTTAACTTTTATTATTGTTTTTATTTGTGCTATAGGTTAATTTGTAGTGTTGATGTCTGTCTAGTTGACTAAGATTATTATATCACAAAAAAAGTACTTGTTTCAAACCTATTCCCGTTCAAATCTAAAGACGCTCATATTTAAATCTAGTTTGGTCCTGTTCTAGTCCTCGTTTAGTCCCAGTTATGATTAAGTTTGTGGGAACAGCTCAGACCAGTGCACATGACCATTATTTATGGATGAATGACTCCAGGTTGGCAGTACCGCCCTTCCTGTCATAGGTTTGGTCACTTTGTTTAATCTTAAAATAATGTAGTGCTGTTAGTAACAGTATTTACCTGATTCCTAAAACTAAGGCAGCTTCTCTCTTGGTCATTTTTGGCTCAAAACCTCCTCTGTAGTAGCCTCCCCCGAAAGCCTACAACAGCAGACGTTTAATCAGTAAAAATAAGCAGTTTGTGTAGTTAAAGAGCCATATTTGATTTGTTTTTGTTAAGTTTATATGTTTTGTTGTGTGTAAAATCACTGACCGAAACGGGGAAACTTTTCAGAGCCTGTTTCATCTGAGGCTCCACCTGTTTTATGGCCTGCATGGCATAACGTCCTGAAAAACATTAACGTTAGATTGACTTTGCAGTAATTATCGGTCACTCTTAACAGCACAAGTTTAATAAACATACTGTATATCACATGAAAATGCCAGTAATTAAATGGAAAAAAGATAAAATAATAACTGTAAAACATAATACAATACAAAAACATCAGTTAAATTATATTAAGTGTGCAAAGTGTGTAATTTATTTTGCTGTAGGTAAATATTTGTAAAATTTTGTGATCTGTGTACATGAGCAAGGATGGGTTAATCTAAGTTTTTCTGTAAGGAAAAAGGGTTTAAAAATCCTACCCACTTTTTTCACTTTCTTCACAGTTTGGTGTAAAGTGTTTAAGTGCAGTTTCCTTGGCTTATTTTAGGCCTAAATGAATATTAACCAGAACAAATGGAGATAGATTTGTATATAAAAAAGATATATATGTGTGAAAGTAACTAAAATAAATGTAATTATTATTTGTGTGGAGTGAAGAATAAAAAGTAGTGTGTTTAATGTATATTTTAACAGAAATTAGAAAGAAAGAAATGCTTAAATTGCTTATGTTGTCTTCTGTAATTTTGACAATTTACCTGCAAATCCTGCTGCAGCCAGAGCCAGTCCAACAGCCACCACTGAACTAGCCTAAAACAGGTGTAAAAAGTAACTACATTTAATATTGTAATTCCCATGTGTATGTGTATATTGATTATATTAAATTATGAATGAAAACAGGAGTTCCAAACATTACATAAAAATATAATATAATGAAGATATAAATACATATTTCACTCGATCGTACGTCTTTATTAATAAAATCCAACACCTAAAAGCAGGTTATAAAACAATGTGGTAGCCATTCACACTGTGGCTAACATGAGCATAGCATTAGATTTAGCTTTGATTTTGTCTAATTTTTAGCCAAAACAATGACATCTGCACCGATTAAACATTGCCTATTAATCCGTTGCATATCGAAACCTCTCACCATCTCTGTAGATTAAGTCCAGCGGTTTATAAAGGTGGAAATCATAACTTTTGACCTCTCATGTTTCCGTCTACGGAGGTCTGCAGTGTTGTGACGGAAAGCAGCAGGAAGTGTCGTAAAACAGGCACACCGGCGGCACGCGCGCTGATTTTAGGACTTCAGCTTTTTAAATTGTTTTTAATTTTTATTTTTTTTTTAAGTCTTTTTTGTTTTTTAATTTCAGACAAAAATATTATTCGATCCCAAGTTTAAAATAAATAAATAAATAAATAAATAAAAATAAAAAACAACTTTGATGGCCGCTCCGTTTTTTTTTGTTTTTTTTAACAATATAACAATTCTTCATCGGCATTTATATTTGTATCGCCTTTCTTTTGAGTATTGGTAAGTTTTACACTTTTATTCATTATGAAACTATGTAATTTAATTCAGTAAATGTCTCTAAACCGATTTTAAACTAAAGTGGCTCGAAAAATGAAATGTTTGGCTAACGGGCTGGATGCTAGCGCACACCTGATACACGTATATTAGATTATAAATGTGACCACTGCGATGTACTTCTGTTTGAATTCACCTTTAACAAAGTATTTCATTTATTTCACCTTTTTATTTTATTTTTTCCACACGAATTTGTAATATCTTATACATACACCTCATGCACCTCTAGGCATTGCTATTTAATCTATGTTAAAGCTCTTATTTTTACGCAGAACTGATTCTTGTCCACTTTTATTCACTTTATAATGTTGTTACCTCCTCAAAAATATGCATGGAGTTGTATTTTGTTTGATTCACACATACACACATACACATCACATACACTTCCTGTATTAGCGCATGACGTCACAAGGTGGAACAGAGTCTAAATATCCAGGATTTGTGTGTTTAAAGATGTGTGAATGAAACAAAACCAAACTCTAGGACTGTTCGTGGTGAGGAAACATTATAACACAGAACATACTATGGGACCATTAAGAGTAACATAAATTAAAAACCATATTGAACCAGAAAAATAAACTTTACTTTCTTCCATTTCTTCCAGGGCTGAGTTATAGGAGCAGCTCGTCTTCACCCAGACCTCGACCACAGGTGAGTTGAGAGCTTTGCGTTTTATTCCTCTGCTTCTCCAACACACAAAATTAGACTTAGACAAACTTTATTGATCCACAAGGGAAACTGCTTGGACACAGTAACTTACACATCATAATAACAAAGAAAAAAAAAATGGTAATAATACATTCTACACAAGTAGCAAAAAGGGCAAGAAACTGGTGTAAAATAAGGCAGGATTATTGTATTTTTACAAGGAAATAAGGATGTACACAAGAGGTGGGTAAAGAGAAACACTGGTAAAAGCAAAGAAACACTGTTCCACCTTGTGTCGTCATGTAGTGATACAGGAAGTGCTCCGCTGTGTTTTTAAACTCCATGCGCCTTCACTAGAATCGTTTGGATTGTTTCAGAACTGGCATTTCAAACAAAAACTACCACTTCATGACATCACAAGGTGGAGCAGAGCATTTTGAGCTTTCGAGATGTCGACAGACTATTAATAACCGGTTGCTCAACTTGTGTGAATAAAACAATCCACAAATAAAGTTCCACTATGTAATATCTAAGGCAGAGGACTGGCTACTTTCTGGTCTCCATGGAGATGTTATCTATTTGTTCCGCAGTGTGGCATTAAACTTATCTGCGTTGCATTTATTCAACTATAGGTGTTTTGTACCTCAAATGTACCTTGAGAAACTCTCTCATATCATTTTTGTGAGAAAAACGACTGTGAGAAGAATGACATGTCAATGACAATGTCATTTTGAAAAAAGTTAAAAGACTAAAAGTTATTTAAAGGTGCACTGCGTAACATTTCTAGTGGAGCTTCTCGTCCGCATGGAAATGATATTGTTTTGTCGAGAATGTTGCACACTGTAGATTAAACCTCTTTATTAAGCAGGTTACAGCCCTATGTTACATTACAGTTCAGATCTGTGGAGGGGCGCCCCTATTCACAGGAGGAGTTATTGTATTTTTGAGCGATAGAAACGCCCGTAATGAAGAAATGTTAGATGGATGTTAGAGTCCAAAAACCTGCGTTAGAACCATAGACCGTATATATGAATGGACATAGCTAACATGTTAGCCGTCGCGTGCCAAACAGGAAGTGCTCCAGGAGGCTCTTCCGGCTCCTTCTGACTCTGACTCCCATTGACTTACATTAGGATCTTGTCGCTCGTCTCTCTGTAACTGCTGCACTGATCCTCTTCATCTTGGTCTTAAAATGTTCTTTTTAACCCGCAACACATGATCCTGAATTTTTTTTGCTATTTTCAACACATGATCCTGAATTTTTTTTTTGCTATTTTGTTAGTCAAAAAAATCCTATTCATAACATAGATCCTGGCTCCAGATTGGCTCCTGTAGCCGTGAAGCATCGCGAGCCTCAATGCTATGGGTGACGTCACACTCGCTTAGTCCACTTTTTATACAGTCTATGGTTAGAACCCAGCATTTGGTTTTATATCTGGCCAAAATGTTTGGGTCCTAATTTTAATTTCATTTAATGTAATTAATATTTAGAGGTTTAGAGGCTCAAGACATTTTAAAATTGTCTTATACTATAACATAGCCTTTTAAATAAATAAGGCATATTCAAATAATTTGTCATTTTATGCAAACACAAACTGAAACTTGCATAAATATAACTTAGAAAGTCCATTAAAGTTGCTTAGTATGTCCATAAAATCCATAAAAATTTACTTGAAAACACAAAATTAGTCTGTTTCAAGGAAACTTCAGGCAACTTGAGCAACCTCTAAAACATTTTCTTCAATTTTCCTCCAAATTTCTTCCTAAATCATCTTTTCAATGCTAAACTCTAATGCAGGGTTCAAATCAAGGTTGTCTGAAACTTTATTTTTTTGTTTTTTACTCTGCTTTGATGGATCACACTAATGGATATTTTTAAAATTGTACCATGGAACATTGCAGGCGAAGCAATTATATCTCCATGGAGACGAGCATTAGAAAAAGTTACACAGTGCACCTTTAGAGATCCCATAAGTGTCAATTTTAATATAGAACATTTAATAGAAAATGCAGCGTGTCATGATATGGCGATGTGAGTTTTTATCCCGTGTTACTCAGCCCTGCTCTGACACACATGTTTGGTTATTTCCTCTGAACCAGTGGGTCTAATGGAGAGTCCTGGACACGTTTCTGAACATCTGGTCTTGTGTGAGGCGCCTTTCACCGCCGCTATCTCCCACCGCGCGCCGAAAACGCACACAAAACCCTCCGCACAGTCCCTAATTATTGCCCCTATCATCTGCATAATTACAATGTTTTTCCCCGCCAGAGACAGTATAGAAATTGTAAATTGTAGTGGACTGGCTGCCCGTGTGTCTCAGTTCAAGTCAGATTCAAAGAGCGCAATTCCCAGGGAGCTAGCCAGCTAAACGCCCAGGCAAGAGGTCCCGCTCGCCCCGGCAGCCTTTGCACGCTCAATAGGATTTCACAGCCAATAAGTGTATGAGAAATGAGAGAATTTGCCCCTCAAATCATATGGAATTACAGTGGTTTGCGTATATAGGGGTTGGGGAGAGCCAGCCAGCAGCTAACGCACAAAAGCCCAGAGGAAGCTGCTATTTCTGAGCGTTTTTATTAAACCAACCAAGCAATTTAATTCCTTTGTTCGGGGCAGTTCTACTTCATTGATTAACAAAAGAGGGGATATAATTTTTTCAGCCCCCTTTGAAAAGCCTGAAATGTCAAGCCTTTTAAAAGAGATTATTCTGCCTGTGCGCAATGAATAGAGCCCACAGTAACCTTTGTCTACAATTAAATATTCCGGCATAAATATAAAAGAAAATCAGAGATGGTGGGGGAAGATTGAGTCAGGAGAGATTGGAGAGGTAGATGGTTCGGGCGATAGCAGGAGCAGGAGCCGGAGCAGAAGCAGCCCTGGTTTCTAATTAAAAATGCCAGCCAGAAAAAAGACAGTCACTCTCCGCGGCGCAGCGTGCACACGGAGGAAAGCAGCTCCAGAGAGGACCGGAGAGGAGCCGGCGTATCGTCAGCATCTACCCGACCAACGCCACCCTTCCCTGGGCGCCCGCAGAGGTACTTATGCATTTACGGACGGTTGTTGTTTTGTTTTTTTTTTCTTTCTTTTTCGCTTTGTTGCGTGCGGGAAATGCAACGCCAACTGGGAGCTCTGCGATTGAAAAGTTTTTGAAGGTTGTTTGCGATTCAAGAGCGGCGATTAGCAATGATAATGGGACACCTCAGGGGCGGCTTTGTAAATAAATAGAAGATAGACGACGCGTTTTTTGAGGGAGGGAAAAGGTTGGGGCGAATTATTAGGACTTGAATGAAGTTTTGTGGTGATTCTCAGAGGAGTTTTGGCCAAAGTTTGACGTGTTCTTCTTGGACTTTTTGGAGGTGGTTTTGAATGAGATGGGTGGTGCTTTGGACATCTGTCATAATAGTTTTCTGACCAATCATTTTGTGCTTATGGGGCTGCCTGCCAATAGACTTAAAGACAATTACATTAATATGCAGATATACACATGCTCTTTACTATTCTGACTGTTTATTAGTCGCTGAAAATAAGTTTACTCTGCATTTTCTCATCTAAATACAGAGTTTCAATACTTTTGGGTAGAATTAGTAATACATATATAATAGTTTTGAGTGTTATAGACTTAAAAACATAAGAATTACATTAACATACCAATACATTTTAGTGTATTTTTACAATATGTGGGAGCTAATCATGATTTTAATCTGCATTTTCTCATATAAATATAAAGTTTCTGTACTTTTCTGTATAGTTCTGCATAAATAATAGTTTTAGTGCTATAGACTTACATTATCATATGTACAAATATACAACATACCAATACATTTCATTATATTATTAGTTGCTGAAAGTAAGTGTAATTTTCTTATATATATGCACAGTTTTAGTACTTTTCTGTGTAATTATTTATGCATATGTAATAGTTTTTTGGGTTATTGGCTTAAACAAAGAAGAATTATGTTAACATATGAACAACATACCAATGCATTTTATTATACTGAGTTTTATAGGTGCTGAAAATGTGTAAGATAATTGTAAGTTTACTCTGCATTTTCTCATCTAAATACAGAGTTTAAATACTTTTGGGTAGAATTAGTAATACATATATAATAGTTTTGAGTGTTATAGACTTAAAAACATAAGAATTACATTAACATACCAATACATTTTAGTGTATTTTTACAATATGTGGGAGCTAATCATGATTTTAATCTGCATTTTCTCATATACATATAAAGTTTCAATACTTTTCTGTATAGTTCTGCATAAATAATAGTTTTAGTGCTATAGACTTACATTAACATATGTACAAATATACAACATACCAATACATTTTATTATGACGACTTTTATAGGTGCTGAAAATGTGTAAGATAATTGTAAGTTTACTCTGCATTTTCTCATCTAAATACAGAGTTTAAATACTTTTGGGTAGAATTAGTAATACATATATAATAGTTTTGAGTGTTATAGACTTAAAAACATAAGAATTACATTAACATACCAATACATTTTAGTGTATTTTTACAATATGTGGGAGCTAATCATGATTTTAATCTGCATTTTCTCATATACATATAAAGTTTCAATACTTTTCTGTATAGTTCTGCATAAATAATAGTTTTAGTGCTATAGACTTACATTATCATATGTACAAATATACAACATACCAATACATTTCATTATATTATTAGTTGCTGAAAGTAAGTGTAATTTTCTTATATATATGCACAGTTTTAGTACTTTTCTGTGTAATTATTTATGCATATGTAATAGTTTTTTGGGTTATTGGCCTGTGTAATTAGTTATACATATATAATAGTTTTGAGTGTTATAGACTTAAAAACATAAGAATTACATTAACATACCAATACATTTTAGTGTATTGACTTTTAGAAAATGTTAGTTAAAAGTTAAACATGATTTGAATCTGCATTTTCTCATATAAATACACAGTTTCAGTACTTTTCTGTATAATTAATTATACATATGTAATAGTTTTCAGTGAGATGGACTTAAAAACATCAGAATTATGTTAACATATGAACAACATACCAGTGCATTTTATTACACTGATTTTATAGGTGCTGAAAATGTGTAAGATAATTGAGTAATTAAAAGTTTACTCTCATATAAATACAGTTTCAGTACTTTTCTGTGTAATTAGTTTTACAAACAGTGAAATGAACTTAAAAACATTAGAAGTATTTTAACATCCACACATACAACATACCAGTGCATTTTATTATACTGACTTTTAAAAAAATGTTTAGGTTAATCATGATTTGAATCTACATTTTCTTATATAAATACAATTTCAGTATTTTTCTGTGTAATTAGTTATACATATGTAATAGTTTTGAGTGTTATAGACTTAAACACATAAGAATTATATTATCATCCACACGTATAACATACCAATACATTTTAGTGTATTGACTTTTTACAATATGTGGGAGCTAATCATGATTTTAATCTGCATTTTTCTCATATAAATATAAAGTTTCAGTACTTTTCTGTGTAGTTAGTCATACATGTGTAATCATTTTAAGTGCTATAGACTTAAAGACTTGAGAATCACATTAACATTTAAACATACAACATACCAATGCTTTTTATTGTATTGACTTTTTATAGATAAATATGAGTTTATTCTGCGTTTTCCCCATATAATTACAGTTTCAGTACTTTTCTGTCTAATTAGTTATACAAGTGTAATATTTTTGAGTGATTTAAACTTAAAACGATGGGAATTACATTAACCTCCATATACACACAACATACCAATGTGTTTTATTTTATTAACTTTTTATTAGTTATATTGCTATTTTTATATTTTTTACTTTATAAATCTGGTATACTTAATTTTGCTTAATTTTTTGAGTAACTTGTTGAGTTAAATCTGGAAGTGTATTTGTGTCTGAGGCGTGTTTGGGTTAATACATTTTTACAATTAATCAGATTTATTGGATAATATTATAGATATTAATGCTATATCGATATATATATGTCGCCTAGAGTATTTTTTTGGTATTTTTCTGTAACTTTTTGGGTGGGCGTCTGTCACCTGCTTCTGTCCATGGGGAATATTCCACAGTGCGGCATTTATCAATCACTGGCGTTTTTAGTGCATAGAAAATACCTAGAAAATCGTTCTAAGTTTCAGTACTTTTCTGTGTAATTAGTCATACATGTGTAATCATTTTAAGTGCTATAGACTTAAAGACTTGAGAATCACATTAACATTTAAACATACAACATACCAATGCTTTTTATTGTATTGACTTTTTATAGATAAATATGAGTTTATTCTGCGTTTTCCCCATATAATTACAGTTTCAGTACTTTTCTGTCTAATTAGTTATACAAGTGTAATATTTTTGAGTGATTTAAACTTAAAACGATGGGAATTACATTAACCTCCATATACACACAACATACCAATGTGCATACCAACGTCACTGCTCTGCCTGGAATGTTCCGCAGTGTGACATTAAACAGCTCGACTTTATTAACTTTTTATTAGTTATATTGCTATTTTTATATTTTTTACTTTATAAATCTGGTATACTTAATTTTGCTTAATTTTTTGAGTAACTTGTTGAGTTAAATCTGGAAGTGTATTTGTGTCTGAGGCGTGTTTGGGTTAATACATTTTTACAATTAATCAGATTTATTGGATAATATTATAGATATTAATGCTATATCGATATATATATGTCGCCTAGAGTATTTTTTTGGTATTTTTCTGTAACTTTTTGGGTGGGCGTCTGTCACCTGCTTCTGTCCATGGGGAATATTCCACAGTGCGGCATTTATCAATCACTGGCGTTTTTAGTGCATAGAAAATACCTAGAAAATCGTTCTTTCTTACTGCGAGTGGAGTCGCCTCTCCACAGATCTGACCTGGCGCCCCTGCTCGTCTCCATGGAGATTGAAACTTAAAATGACAAACTGGGGAAAATTCTACATCTCCATAGAAACGGCCTTTGAAGAAGAAAATGTCTCTTAATGTTATAATAATGAATATATTATCAAAGCTAAAGGTGAGCGGCTAATGTCGTACTGTGGAACATTCCTGACATGTGACATCTGATATTGTTACAAGTTTATTCTCCTTTTTATTCACATTAATATATGATTTTTTTTTTTATTCATCTTTCATTAATTAAATAAAAATCTACATTGAGAGAAAAAAGAAAAGTTACGCAATGTACCTTTACTGTAATAACAATGAATATATTATCAAAGTTTTTTTTAATTTTTTTTAGACTTAGACAAACTTTATTGATCCACAAGGGAAATTATTTCGACACGGTAGCTCAGAAATCACAGTATTTTATAATAACAAAGAGCAAAAATCTAATTATTAAAAGTGTATTGCGTAACTTTTCTAGTAGAGCGTCCCCTACCGGCTTGTCTCCATGATAAATATGTTATTGAGTATTTGGCAACCTCAACTTTTCCATTTCAAACTGCATTTTATGGGTTCTGGGAGCCCAAACTCAAGTAAGAATATGTTTTTTTGAGCCATAAACACCGGTTATTGAATCAATATTTGTCTCTTTTAGGGCTGCACGATA
>KN494274.1:0-71759 GCA_000787155.1 Scartelaos histophorus | reverse complement strand
TGCTGAACATGGGCACGCTTACGGCTCCATCGCACTGTCTATTGAAAAAATGGCACCCTTCTCTCCGTAACTGCTGCTGTCAAGGCTCCTCATTTTGGTCTTAAAATGTTTATATTAACCCGCTCTACAATACTAGTGTTTTTATTTCACTTTTGTCTGTAAATCTATTCCTATTTGCAATATGGAATTCAACTCAAATTGTCCTCCATAACTGCTAGATGGGCGATGTCACACTCGCTTAGTGCACTTCTTTATACAGTCCATGACAGAAACATGCAAGACTCATCATGTACAACGCATTAAGCATGTTAGTTACCACTGTCATCTTCCCAGAGACACAAGGACATGATGAACGCCATCATGTGAAAGATCTTATAAGACAAAGAGCTGCTCAAACTTCAGCCATGATACAAGTGAACAAATGGACCAATCAAAAGCCCATCCACTACACTTAGCCAATCAATGCTCAGCCCAGGATTAGACTTGGAGATGAACAAGAGCTCGCAAAGAAATTACCGCTCCATTGTCTTCTGATTTTCATGCTAAGATGTAATCACCGTAGAGACACTGTGGCCTCCAATCGACAAACCAGAAAGGTGAGCTATTTCTGATGATCTTAATGAGAATACAGCTAGCGTGAGTATGTGTGACTCAGGCCTCATATACTGTCACATTGTGAAGTGTATGCAAGGCCCATGCCCAGATTACCCAGAATAGCCCAACCAAACCTTCGGTGCATGTGACGCCCTGAATATAGTCAATGTGCAAATGAAGAACATTAATTCACTATTACCACACTGCTAATTTTACATCATTTGGTAAAATTGCTTAGTCATCTAACTAACCATCTAACCATCCAGTCATCTCACACAACCCATTAAATCAGTAAGAACTGCAGATTTATTCAACCAATAAATGATTTTCACATCTACAAAATTACACATATTTGAGTCAGAAAGTGCCACTGGTTTATAGTCTACCTGGCAACAAATACAAAAAAAGTGTTAACTGGTAGACAAAAATTACACTGGGGTGTTCATCATGTATTTCTATTGCCACAATGTTCAACAGTTACCATGGTAACACAATGCACACATTAGCAAACACAGACAAAAAAAATGTTTCTTTAAATAAAAGTTTTGAGATCGAAGTTTAAATACAAAATGGATTTAAACAAATGGAGTCTGTGATCAATACCTGGTCTTGTTTAGGAAAGTGATTTTTAACAAAACTGGTGAGAGTGACTTCAAAGAAAAACTGCAGGCTATTCTGTGACAGTCATTTTACATGTCAGAGATTTGGTCAAGAGCACAAATCATCTCACCTGTTGTAGCTCCAAGTCAGCTCTTTCTGGTCAGACAGTATTAAAATAAAGTTCAGATTAAATGTAATTTGACAATCTAACAGACCTTCTAACAGAGCAGTGCTTTCAGTTAGCATCACATCCCTAGGGAATGAATCAGCTGCAAATGATCAATAATGACACAGGGATAATTCCATAATTGCATTAGTGTAACCCCTCGGTAATTTCCAGCAAATTATTAATAAATGTTAAAGAATTATATATTAAAGATTACTCCATGGCACAGCGCCCACACACTGCCTATTGAGCAACACAAAAGTTACACATGATTATACTATTACTAAACAATTAAATAATGAATACTTGTGAATATAGGCTGCAGACTGGTTCTCTCTCTGAACCACCTTTGCCTGTTTTAAGGCACGTTCCACGATCATATTGTATTATGCGTAGCTCCTGGCTAACTGCATCCATTCTTTATCATTTTGCAGTAGGTTTATACAGCTCACCTTGATGTGACTAAACTCTCCGCGGGCACTGCCTCGCCTGAGTGTGTGGATGTTAATATTTCAGCTCCATGTTTGTGAGAGAGAGCGCAATCAGCGAGGTGACGCAAGAGGGAGGAAAAACTAATAAAACAGTGATTAGCTCCTGCACCTGCTATTCTCATTAGTTCATATTGGACTGGCACTACAAGCGAGGGGCAGGGTGGTACTGAAAGTGTGCAAGGAACATGCTGATAATGATGTTAATATAAAGATGATGACACCGTCAGTAAGAAGAAGGCAGTGGCAGAGGAACATTGAAAGTTTTATTAAGCTGATGAGAACGAGATGTGATGGTGGCATAGATAAATGGGTAAGGTAAAAAGTATGCAAAGTTGAAAGATTCTCTCATCTACTACTGCAGGGACGACTTTGCAGAGACCAGACAGAGGAAAACTAAGACAGGGGAGAGAAAGGGGTGGGACTTGTGCTGGATTGGCAGTGGACTACAAACCAGACATCTTTGCTGAAACAGCAAGAAAGAGGAGAAAGCACCATAGTGTATATTGGATTAAAAAAAAAAAACTTAAAAGAAACTTAAACTTTTGGACATACTCAGACATTAGGCTTTTCCTTTAAAGCAACAGGTGGCTAAAACACTCAGTCTATCGTTGGCTTAAGGGCTCAGAGGGATGCCACTTAGTAGCTTTGTACAACATGGCTGCGATTACATGCACACTACAATTCTTTCTGATCATGGTCTCTCTGGTTACTCACATCAGATTTGATTGGTGTAGAAATCTGATTTTGGAGAGTAGTGTGCATATCATATTGGAGCCAGTGATCCCCAGCCTTTTTTGCTCCATCAACTGGTTTAATGTCAGACAATATATTCACAGGCTGGTCTTTAAGGTGTGGTGAATAAATATGACAAAATAAAATACAAACAACACAAAAACTTTGGTATTTTGAAAATCTAATAATAAATATTTCCAAAGACATCTGCTTTTTTCTCATTTTTCTATCTTGTGAGTTTAACATTTTAGTATCGTGTGACTGAGACAAGCAGTGAGTCAAGAGTGAGTCATAACGGAGAGAATTCGGTCACTTTTCAAAATAAAACATTGTTCAGACTTGGATAATAAATAAAACAGAAATAATGTAAGTTATTTATTCTTTCTTTGTGGCCTGATACCACCAACAACACACAGACCAGTAATGGCCCCTGGGCTTGGAGTTGAGGACCACTGATGTACTGTGGACCAGGATGGAAAAACATGTTTCTGAATGAACTGTAAGCCCCGCCCTCCTCCTCTCATCTTGAACCATGACAGAGAAACAACTGTCTGATCGAGTCACAGGAAGTTACAGCTACATATGATTAGATATAATTTCATTTTCTGACATTTGCTTCCTTATCAATCTCATCTAACAATCTACCTTTTGAAATGGATAATTCAGTCTGATCATGTTTTATTGATTTATTTCTTACACTAAACTATATGGAGTAAAAGACATTTTTCAACTAGAGGAACATAAAGGTCAGGCATACAGGCCCTTTAATCACTCACATACAGCTTGACAAATCATTAACACTAGCAATTAATTTACCAGTGACAGGGTAACACAAAGATTAGTGAAATAAGTCTGTTTAAATAACACTTTGTATTGGGGGAATGTGAGGAAGAAAATTAAATGAGACAGTAGGGACAAAAGAGAAGCAGTGCAAAACAGCTACGTCTTGCTGCCCTGACCACAGATCCCCTATAGGACTGGACTATAGCTCCTCTTATGCTTTAACATTTCAAAACCTCCATCTGAGACTAAAGCTCTTCAGAGACCATAGTCACAGCTACAATCTTTCTCTTTCCTCTCTATTTTAGTTTAAGGTGTATTTACTCCATAATATTCAGTGTGCAGCATTTCAATGACACAGATGACTTAACTCTTGAGAAGGTTTAATTCTGCGAGAGAACTTTCATTTTCCGCATGTTCAGCCAACCTTGAAAAAATAATTGTTAGTACTAAAGTAAAGCCCTTGATGGAATAGCAGAGAAATGATTACCTTTCTCTTGGGCAATGCGGCTTTGACAGCTCTGTGGCATCTACAGAACAATAAACATGACAGAAGGCTACGCTGTTGGAAAAACAAGCATTCAGGACAGAGACTCTTGAAGCAAAATAGTAATACAAATGTGTAGTGAATATATATCATTTTGAGCAGTGGTGTTGAATTATAATGCCAAATGATACACGCAACTAAGTAACATTTAGGGAAAAGCATTGGGCCTGCCTAAAGCCCCAATAAATCAGAAAAAACAGACCCTAAAACAGAATCATTGCATGTTTTTTGCATAGAATTGAAACTGAATACAAACCTTGGATAAAGAACGCACATTTCACATAACAAGTACGTCATGATAATTACTATATCGTTCAGTATATGAAAGCTGTAACAATATATTTCAGAGCTCAATATTTAGCAAGTGTAAAGATTATTTGCAAGAGGGGAGAGGTTTTTATGTAATCACGCAAGATATGAGGTTTAGGAAGTATAATAAATAACTTCTATGGGTAATTATGCGTTTATTCTGCAATTCCTTTGTTGCAGCTCAGGCTTTTTAATGATCTAGGTCTACTGGGATCATCTTGCGTTGTGACGGTGGTATATTGTGCTTCAAAATGATTTATCGTGATCACAGACTCCTGAAACAAGTACATGGAATCATCAAAAGTGTCAATAATGAGTTATTTTTTAAGAATCTATCCACAGTTTTCTACCCGTCCACTTTTACTTTTGACTGTTACAAATCCACATGTTAGTTTTGATTTTCTTTTATAATTCCATTCATTTCAAAGGAGAGAAACGAGAGGTCTTGCCACTAAAATAAAGTAGGGTGATTGTGTATAATGTGCAACAATCCTGTGCAAAATCATTGAACCAGAGTTGCAGAATCCACGACAACTTCTTGAATACGGTCAATAAAAAAAGCTGTTAACTGTGCATGCATAGTTTTCTCCTTGAATAAGCTCGAACCACATTTAACAGTGGCGATTATATTTGTAAAAGGTAAATATTTTGCACACATAAATAAATACTAATGCGTGATCAAAATATGCACAGGCCAGAGCTAGAATTGGCATTGACAAGTAAAAAACAGACACTTATGGATCAGTGAAGTGATTCATAGGAGGACAAACAACATAGTAACTGTGCACGACGGAAAACAAACTGGATCACGACCCATTGCACTTGCTGTCTGCTGCAGCGTATGCCAATGCCCAAAGCCACCGACTTAATGTACATACACCATGAGTTGCGAAGGGGAAGATAACACTGCTAACCTTGTCCAAGCAGCCTGCACTTTACACGCCCTGCTTTGCTTTTGAGTCTTCTGCCTCCACTGTCATCACAATTTACTCCCTTCACAGCACCTGGGCACAGCTTTTAGCGGTAATACGAAGCAAAACCAGACGGAGGCATGTAAAAACTAACATGCAAAGACCAGACAATCCCTAACATAATGAGCCTAGCCTTTAGATCCACTTTGTAGTCTGCCACCGCAAATTGGAAAGAGACTGATATATGGATAGCCGCAGTAAGATTGAGGGAGCAATAACAAGGCAGATGCGGGACTGGATTAAATAGTGAAGGCGGTGGCTTTAATAAATGCTATGGATAACAAGCAATGGAGCTTCTGTGATGTTGACAATGCTACAAAGAGACTGGGCTCTTTAAAATATGTATAAATGCAAGCAGTGTCTAACTGATTGTGACTGCTGAGGCTGTTATTATTCCTGTCATGATTTCAACTTATTGTTTAATGCATTTTAGATGGAATAATAATTGTTGAGGGTCTATATTTATCACAGATACATTTTCTTTGTAGTAGTGCAGATATTTTTGTTATGTGATTTGAAGGTAGAAGGTTAAATTATGAACTTATTATAGACTCATTATAGATACAAACTAGCGACTAACGTGCTGCATTTTGCTAATTATTCATTGTTTTTAAACCATACTGGGAATAGTATTTTGGGGAAAATTCTGCTTTAAGCCTGGCGTAATTACAATGCGATTTTTGGCTCTTTTTGAACTGATTTTTCACTTGTGCGACTGTTTTTTGGGATAGTTTTGTTTCAGTACCATCACTTATTGTCTATATTTTCTTAAAGGTGCATTGTGTAACTTATCTGGTGGAGGGGCTGCCAAATGTTTGTCTCCATGGAGATGTTATAGCTTTGTCTGGAATGTTTTACAGTATGGCATTAAACATTTTTATAAAACCACCTGTAATTTAATAAACGTGCTATTTAAAGTTATACTATGCAACATTCCAAGCTTCGTAAAAACAAGCAGGTGATGGACAGCCACCCAAAAAGTTACATAGTGCAACTTTAAGCAATATATTATACTTCAACATTTGTTATTGAGATAAGATTACCTGCTGTACCCGCAAGTCCGAAGATGAGAGTCGAAATACACGAGGAACGGATTTAAATTCAGCACCCCTAGAATGTATCTACAAGCTATTTTATCATGACGCGTATGAAAAATGGATTGACTTTACAGATCACAGCAGTGTATCTATGATAAAAAAGTAAGCGTTTCCTCTAACAGAAATAAATAAGATGTAAAAGCACCAATTTTGACACTTTGGATCACTGTGATTTTCAAAGCAGCAAATAACTACTGCCACCGGAGTCATGACATCAGTGAATGGGTTAGAAATGCTGTGTTAACTTGGCTCAGACTTAAAACCTTCAGAAAGCAAGTATCACACATTCTATATAGTGCACTTAACAGCCATATGAGCAGTGTAGCCATTGAATAACTGTGAAAGGTCAGTGCGGTGGGCAGGAAAGAGCAGAGCAGGCATTCCTAGACTTGAATTAGATCCCCATATTTATCAGGAAAGGAGGTTAATGTGAAAATATATACTAAACCAATGCAAGTAAATATATAAGAAATCTTAACGGTGCACTGTGTTTCAACTCCATGGAGATGTTAATGGTTTAAATTGCCCACAAAGTAGCATTAAACTCATTGTTCTTGCATTTATTCAACTACAGGTGTTATTTATTGCTCAAAAATATCTTGCGGGGATCTGCTCACACAAAATGTCAGAAAAAAGAAAAAAAAAGTGTTGCTTAAATGCACTTTATATATTTCTTTGTATATATTTTTTTTCTGGCGTTTTTTCTTAAAACTTATATACAGTGTTTGCTATTGTGTGCACTGCGTTTCCATGGTAACCGGTGAACATTCTGCCAGTGCACATACATTTAGAAAACCCCCAGTGCAATGTCACCGCAAAGTATCTCTGAACCAACATGTAAAGGTTGTTTTTGGCTCAGGTCAAAGATTCAAAGGTGCTTGTCTCGAGGCAGGTGTGACTACTGATGCTTTACCATCTGTGAGTGTGATGTGCGAACTTTTCCGTCTGATTAATAAAGTGCATTTCATGTTGAACCCAGCTGCAGCCTCATGGTGCTGTGACTATATTTGGCAACCCACCTGTGAATCATCCGTAATTTCCTAAGCATGGCAACAAGGCGTTTAGAACAGTGGTGAGATTGTGAGAGCTATTGTGGTTTAAGTGTGTGTGGGCCAGCACTGTCGGAGTTTTATTTTAGCAGTAGTGCTTCCGCTGGGATGTATTTCCAGATGACTGTAATATGCAGGTGACTCTACAGCTGGTCTGTACAAACACGGCTAAATGCAATACTCAAAATGGGTGCAATTATTTGTCAGGAACAGATGCATTTAACCCAAACTCAATTTATTAATCAACAGCCTCCCCTTTTCTCTAGACTGTTCTTAATGTTTCTTTCACTGCTGTTGTAAATCTCTGGCCAAGCATTGTTTTGTACTTTGTGCCCATTACTAAAAGAATTTAAGTCCTGCTGGGTCCTATAACAAGTATTCATTGCCTCATTTCCAGCAACCAACTAGGCTTAAAGGTCAGGATCCCTTTTCGGGCAAACAGGATATACAATTCACCAGCACCAGCGTCTGCAGCCTCCTGGAAGACTGAGCCCTGTGCAAAGATAGGTCGGGCTGCAAGATGTACAACTCTGAGAGGCTAATGTCTTTGGAGGGTGTTAATTAAAGGTAAAGTCAATAGTGCTGAGTTCATGCAAGACTGCACTAAAGTCCAAAGGAGAATGGGATCTTAGTGCTATTGTCCCAGGAGGGCGCTTAAACAGATCGCGTTGTACTATGTATGTAACTGAATTGTACCGGAGAAGAAATAAGATGCACTCAGATTGCAATGAGCTGTAAATACAAATACACAGAAATAACGCTGAGGGCTTAGTGGTTGACCTCACTGCATAACCAAGCAAACATAAAGTTAAAGTAATTAAATAGGTCCTATAAATCATGTACAGTAGTGAATAAAACTGCCTTGAAATGAAAGATATCAATAACAGTACACTGATATTTGCACACACATCACAATAAGAAATAAAGAAAAAGAAAGAAAAAATAAGAAATAAGAATAAGAAAAAAATAAATAAATAATAAGAAGAAGAAAAAATAATTGGACTAAACTGGGATTAAACCTGAAACTTATACTAGACCTGGACTAAACAAGGACTTCCAGGAACAATTCAATAATCTGGACTGAACTGGGCTCATACACGGACCCTATAACACAGCAAAGGCATTGCTCTGTAGGATCACCATATACCGTATTTTTCGGACTATAAGGCGCATCTAAAATCATGACATTTTCAAAAATCACAACAGTGGCCTTATAATCCAGTGGCCTTATGTATGACCTTTGGTTGTGTTTAACCTCCAACCGATTTGATGTGTTGTAACATTACGGCTAATAACGTATTAGTGGACGAGTCAGCAGGAGTAATATGTTGGCGACATATAGGGCGACTGTGCAACATACCGGTAGTTCTGCCGTGTGCTGTACAAGGACCCAAAATGCCACGATTACGATGCAGGTTTTGTATTTTTGTGTTAAATCTGAACAATGTTGAGAGGGATCCAGGCATGTTTGATGCCGAAATCACCCAACAGTTAAACTTGTATTTTTGTGTTAGCTACAATTGAGAGTTATTGTAAATTACCTGAATAAATTTCTATTTTTTCGACAAGCATTTTGTTTCTCTTATTGTGCCTTATAATCCGATGCTCCTTATGTGTGGACAATGACACAACTGACATATTATTTGATACTGCGCCTTATAATCCGGTGCACTTTATAGCCCCAAGAATACTTGAAAATGTTAGCTGAATAGGTAATCTAAATGTTCTGTAATGTAAGTATGTACAGCAACTGCCAGTATCTCTCCCAGAATCAGGGACTGTAACTAACTGGCCATTGTTCGGCGTGTACCCAATCAAAGGCGTGTCATTACTGGAATGCAGTCGCTCCATGTGTGACTGTTAATGGGAACAAGCAAGATAATATGAATGAATATTTCCATAACAAATTTTTGTTGACACAAGCTGTGCACATTCACAGAACATTCACCCCTGTTCACACTTGACCCCATAATGCTGGAAGCACTGGAGGCTGATGGGTTGCTGGGGGCAGTAATAAGAATATAATTGTCTAAACTGGCGAGGTTGACTCCTGAATGAGAGGGCAGAGCAAATGGATATTCCTTCAGTGTACACAGAGGTAATCTTCGAGCTTTCATTCCAAACACAGCCTCCTTCGCAAATTAACTGGAATATTACAAGGTCTCAATCTGGGAAATTGGCAAAGCAAATATTCAGGAATTAGTTCTGGCTATTTTCACACTTAACCTCGTCTGAGAAAAAGACCAAAACTTTTGGTTGATGTGAGTTTGCAAACAACTATAGCTATGACTACCATGGATTGGGTTATTTGTTAAAAACTATTGTGTATGATGTCTACATTTTTACCTCTTACTCAAACCGCTAAAATGGATCCTGAATACTACCACAAGTTTCATGTCTCCAGGTGCTGTACTTATGAGATTCAATTTTTCTTTCATTTGATATCCTTTCTTTTTACAACTTTTGGGGAAGTTGAATTATTCCCACAATAATCATCTTTTTATCTGTTGATACATTGTAGTGGCATCACACTGGGGCTGCTGTACATGTAGTTTCCATGGAGTTTTAAGTTTTATTGTCTGAAAACACAATCAAAAACACAACATTGATTTAAACACCTTTTCAGGAGTCTGCGATCAATACGAGCTTGGTCCCGTTTAAGTGTTTGATTTTAACAAAAAGATCAGAGTGACTTACTGGAAAACTTTTGACTAATGATAGTTTGTGACTGTAATGTTATTTGAGAGGGACTTTAGCGCACATCAGTTCACCCGTTGAAGCTCCAATTAAGTCAGTTCTTTCTAGTCAGATTGGGTTGTGAGAAGAAAGCTCAAATTAAAGTCTAACTTGAGTAATGGAGCTGCAGATTGAGCAGTATCTTCAGGGAATGTTGATGACATCAGCTGCAAAGTATCAATTGGGTTGAAATTCATAGTTAGTTCATTAGTAGAGTATTTCAAATAACCAAAAAAAAACCCTTAAACTCGTCGAGATTGGGTTAAAAAAGTACTAATAGTCTGTTTTTACACCCCAGTAGGTCAACCATGTATCTTCTTAACTAAGGTTATAGGCTATTGTCTCAAGTCTGAGTTAGCAGAATGCTGAAGAACTGTGGTGAAGTGACGCGTAGGAAGCAGAGGAGTTATACAGTAATTCTGCTGCTGTGACATTTTCCCATAATCCCTCCCAAATGCAGCTGGTGTCAGAAGACGAAAGGGCAGAGCTGGTCGGAAGGAAGAGGAAAGATGGAAACTATCTATAGCTACACTTTCATTGAGTATGGACAAAGTAGATGGAAACAGGCCTGTCACAATAACACATTTTGAAGCATGTTACATTGCTACAGATATAGTGCAATAAACAATCATATTGAAACTTTTTTATACCACTGACACAACAAGAAGCACGATTATCCCAGTAAACACATTTTTAAATTGACAGTCTCATTATAAAGTCTGGGCTACAACAGATAAATAGCAGAATGAACCAATAATTAGCCATAGAAGTCACTTATTTAACCTAGTACAGCTCTTTTTTTGGTATTAAAATAAAAAATACCCCAAATCTCTCTACTTTTACTAAGAAATCATACCCAGTAAATATTGTGCACTATAGTGTTTCATTTAGCTTTCATATATTGGACGATAAGTCAATATTTTTATTACTGTGACAGGCCTAGATGGAAAAACTTACATTTTCCGAGCAGACTGTAGATGTCACTGTGTGAGTTACTGTTGACAGATGATGATCAAAGTCATTTCTGTGCCTGTAATTACCATAAAAAACAATAATTGGATCTAAGTGAATATGACAGAATCATCACCGTACAATGTGGCCCACACTGTCTGCATAAAGAACAGAACAACAAAAGCAGGCCTTCTTTACTGTTGTGGCGTGGCAGGTAGCAGCCGTCTCCTGTGTGAGTGGTTAAGGTAAATATTGTGTCAGAGGATAACTGCTGTCTTAGCCTCATTCGTCTTTCCCTTTGTGTCTATAAACTTCAGAGACAGAGTGTGGATCACGTAGCAGAAAACAAAGGAGATACGCTGCTGCTACCATCCAAGGTCACACACAGACACACACACACACAGATAGGCAGGCCACCTTAAAAAAGAAAATAACTACAATGGACAATTTAGCTAGAACAGGCAGAGATGATGGCCAGGGCATAGAGCGCACACACACCAGCACATACACACAGCTGTGCCTCAGGGCCAAGGTTCTGGCGATGCATCATTACCCACCCTTGGAGGTGATTCCATATCCCAGCATGCATTTCTCATGTGGAGAGGAAATTACCCCTGGGCCGTGCTGAGAGCCAATAGAGTGTGTCCTCTCTGCTCTATCTGTATCTTACTTTTACTTCCTTTCTTTTGCGTTAAACCTGTCACTCTCTGTACTACTCCACTGAGGAGCTCTACCAAGTGTCAATCCACGGCTCTCCCATGGGTCACCCGGGCTTAACCTTTTCTGCTTCCTACTGTTTCTATAAGGACCGCTATTTACTTGCTGAAATGCAAAAGTAAAATAAGGCAGAACATATACTTTTTTATTTGCAATTCATTCAGTGCTTTTTTCATATAAGCCACAATTTTCCCTCACAATTACTCCATGCTTCAATCCCATTTTCTCCACCTCTGTTATAGTTACCATAGTCCAAGTAGGCTTTTTTTAAGGTGCAGTCTGACATATTAAAAGACATTGGCCTTTTTTCTAATTATATATAAAGTAAAATGTCTGATTGTTGTGGTAAAGTTCACACCTGTTCTCTGTGTGCAGTATGTTGTAATATATACTGGATAGAGGCGCTCTCCATTGAGTAAAAAAAGTCTCATTTTCAAGTGTTTGCGACTTCACTGTTACAACATATCTACCTTATATTTCTTCCTAGTAAAATGCCTGATTTTGACTGTTACATTGCTAACTATTGTCTCGTGACATTTTCATTGAAGCCAGTATTTGAGGAGTTTGTTGCTGTCTTGAGTTGACGTCACATACTCTATTCTTTTCCATTGCACTGACACAAAATGGGCTTTGTCTCGCTGTATAAACTAAGCAGAATATCTCTCAGTCTGGTCACTATCTCCTCTGCTGTGTCTCAGGCCAAAGTCAAATGGATGGAGTCTGGTTGGTTTATTTCACAGGGAAAACAGAGGAGTTCATTGGTCACAACCCATTTAAAATTAAAATGTTTTAGTTTGTTTAATATGGACAATCTGTGCATATCTCTGATTGACTAAATCACCACTCCCATCTGAACTCTGAGATAAAATGATCTGATGGTGGTTGTTTATGGACTTTGCATTGACATCAAGCTGGGGGTGTTCTATATGTATCTCTAATGGTGGAATCTTTAGGTGTTACCATAGTGACACAATGCACAAATGAGCAAACAAACTGTCTGAAAGCTTAAACATACAAAGAAACAAATATACGAGCATTCTTTGTCATGTTTAGCTGTTTGTAAGAGACTTGTTTAACTGTAAAAATAATCTCATCTGTTAAGCTAAGTCAGTTCTGTGGTCAGATTGTGTTAAACAAAACTCAGAGTTATGTCTAACTTGATTAACAGAGCTACAGACAGACTAGAGCCTACAGTTAGCATCACACACCCGTAAAATCACCAGCTATCTTCCTGTAAAATTGGTTATGATGTTTTGATTTGAACTACTGTACCTAAACTATATGTCACTGTCCGTGGTGCTGAAATCCCCTCGCTGCACTGTTTCTTCCTGATGTTACTGGGAAACATCTTTGTCCTTACACGTTTAAGTTGTATACAGTATAGCAAACACACTGTTTACCACTGTGACCACTTTGGCTTGACATTTGTAAGAAATTCTGTCTTAGAGTGAAAGATGCAGTAAAGGAACCAGCAATAGCCCAGAGAAATAAACTCACCAGCATTAAATTCAAGATACCACCTCTTATTCAGTGGCCAGAGCTGAACTGAGCTGAGAGACACTAAGACTAAGCACTGAGGAAATATAATGTGTTTTCAGTTTAATGCATAAAACTCCCTGGGCTCGGTATGAGTGAAACAAATACAACCGGTGAGAATTTGTCTAACCTCAGTCTGAAGGAGCGCATAACCTCCTCGGTGAATATGTACTCTGTATCGTGAGTCTATAACACTTTATTTCCATGTCTAGCAGGCATCATACATAAACCATGTGTTGAGCTCTGCCCCTCCACAAACATAAGCCTTCTATTTCCCTGTCACACGTACACGCACAGATCTACAGACAATCTTGTACTTCTGACAAGAGTAATCAGCCCATAATCAGATTCACGCGTCTTGTTTATTTAACACCAGCACAACGCCATGCTATTGTCCTCTATGTGACAAAGCCCCTCTTATCTCATATCAGTGCTGTCCACGCGCACTCTCGCCTCATAGCTTTAAACATACACATAGCTAAGCACAGTAGAGTCACCCCTGACCACTGCAATTTTCTATAAATAGAGTCCACACACACTGACAGTGACCTGCCATCTCTGATCAAATCATCTCCTGATAGGGGTCCATGCTTATTTGACAAGAGCAAACACTGTATTAAGGGTTGGTATTTGCATTTGTCAAACATATTAACTTCCACATTCAAAGCTCTTGTATTATGCAAAATTGTGAGCATGAGTCGTGTTTTTTGCTTCATTCACACATATTTAAGTAACCTTTTATTAGACTGTCTACAAGGTTGTCCACATTGTGATGGCATGAAGAGGTAGTTTTCAAAATAACAGCTATGTTTTTTCTTTTGTTCAGTAGAGATGGGTGATTTCAGGCCAGAAATTGTCCACATGATAGGGAAGGTGTATGAAGTTTAAAAACACAGGGGAGAACATCCTATATTGTCCTATATTACCACATAACAAGATGGAACAGAGAGAGAAAGAAGAACTCAGCCTAAATATGCAGGATTTGTCTGTTAAACATGTGTGAATCAAACAAAGCACAACTCCAGGTATGTTTTTGATGAGGAAACAACATTATAACATTGACCAGAAAACAGTGTACCGTATTTTTTGGGCTATAAAGCGCAGTAGCAAATAATATGTCATTGTGTCATTGTCCACACATAAGGCGCATCGGATTATAAGGCGCAATAAGAGAAACAAAACGCGTGTCGGATAAATCAAACTTTATTCAGGTCATTTTCAATAACTCTCAGTTGTAGCTAACACAAAAATACAAGTTTAACAGTTGGGTGATTTGGGCATCAAACATGCCCGGATCCCTCTCAACATTGTTCAGTTTTAACACTAAAATACAAAACCTGAAATCTGCATGGTGCATGTCTCTTAACAGGTGCATTTTGGGTCCTTGTACAGCACACGGCAGAACTACCGGTATGTTGCACAGTCGCCCTATATGTCGCCAACATATTACTCCTCCTGACTCGCCCACTAATACGTTATTATACTAATGTGGACAACATCAAATCGGTTGGAGGTTAAACACAACCAAAGGTCACACATAAGGCCACTGGATTATAAGGCCACTGTTGATTTTTGAGAACATGTCATGATTTTAGATGCGCCTTATAGTCCAAAAAATACGGTAATATGATTTATTTAATAATAAAGATAATATATTTTGAGAACATAGGTCAGGGCAATGAGGAAGAGCATTATTCTTTCTCAGTTATTATAATTTGCAAATAAAATCCTTATACGCATATTGAATACTGTGATTGTGTCCTTGGGCAAGACAGTGGACATCATCCAACAGTGGTATGAATAAGTCTTGGATGAATAAATAAGTTGCCTAAGGATCAATGGGTTATTAAAATTACAGCTCTGTGCCAGTTTCATATTCTGAGAAATGGAAATAGATGGGTATAGTCAGCTTATAATAAAGTTACCAAAGAAACTCAGACACTACTCTAAAATAAAACTTCTATTGACAGTAGATACTCATTTGGAACTATGAAGGTAAAACTGAAAAAAAAAATGACTTGTATAATTCATGACTTGTATAAGACCACTTAATATGAAAGAAACCACAATTATTTTGACTTCCAAATGAAAACTTTTTGTATTAATACTTCCATAGTTTGATTTACTTTGATTTTTAGATTAGCAGCTTTAACTTTGCCAAATCAAAATGGATGATACTGCAGCGAAAGGGACGCAGGATTTTTATGGCGACCTCAGATACGAAAAGATGACATATCTAAAAGCTTTTGATGAATAGTTAAGTCATTAATCAGATTTTTTTATGAAAAGATGTCTACGCGATAACATGAGATACAGCAAAGTTTGATTCAAAGCCAGAGAATATGATTAGTATTCTTATAATACGCTGAGTCCATATTTTGTGCTGATTGTTTGATGAGACACCCCCACAGATCCTGCAGCCTTGTTTTGCGATCACAACTTTTCAGAAGCTGCCAATCCTCATTTGTGTGAACTGTTGCTAGCTCCCCATTTCACGTGTCGTTTCTCTCCAAGCATATTTTGAATGCTCGGCTTTCATGCTTTGAAACAATAATACTCACTCCCTCACAATGGTGGATAAAGTTCTCAGTTTTGTTACAGAGAACAAAACTAAAAGTACAGATACAAGGGCAAATGATTATTCAAATAAAAGTAAAAGTAACACATGAAAAAAATCTACTTAAGCAAAAAATAATGAAGTTTAAGAATATAATTTAAGAGTCAAAACTAGTATTTTTGCAGAGATTTTTAGAAGAATTAAAGTATAAAGCATCTGTGAGATACTGTGCCCAAATAATTTCCTTTGTGGATCAATACAGCTTGTCTAAGTTTAGGTGATTTTAAGTGATTCAATTGATTTATTAATTTTTTTAGTGTTTTTTTGTGTTTAGTTCACTCAAAGTTGGGACGTTTACTCAGATTAAATGTGCTAAAAATAAAGTCTCAGCCATTTCAAATATATCTAAGTAAAGTACAGAGATCTAAAAAAAGGTACAAATGTACTTAATTGTACCTTCCACTACTGCTCCCTCATCCCTTGGTCCCAAAGTCCCTCTCTCCTTTTTTATAATACCCTGGTTTTATCACTGTTCTGCCTCACAAAGCTCCATATGTTTTGCATAGCTCACTGGCTTGTGTCTTCTGTGGTCTTGCTTCGTAATGAATGTATCCTATTCCCCAAACAAACGTCTTTCAGTGTTTGCTTCCTCCAATCTTGTTTTATTTGTTTTTGCGGCCATGGGCCCATCCTTATCAGGTCCAATTTTACTAGCTCTATACGTATCGTGGTTTAATATGGACCACAAGGTGGACTATCTGGATTTTTGTGCTGAATCAACATAAAAGTGTGAGTGAGTTTTTTCCTCCTTAAAGGTGCATTGCACAACTTTTCCAGTGGAGGTCCATCACTGCTTGTCTACATGGAGATGTTACTGATTTGTCTAGAATGTTCCACAGTAGAGATTAATCCTGTCTATCTCAAGGGAGACAACTACTACTACATTATAGGTCAGCTCTGAGCTGAGAGAGGATTACTGTATTTTTGAGCAGTAGAATCACTTGTAAAGAATAAATACTAGATAGATGTGTTCTTTTCAATACAAAATTATATTCAATCTTTTCATTTAATTATAAAACAATCTGTAGAAATTGTGAACATGTAGAAACCAAATATGAGGCTCTGCAGTCCAAGCCAAGTGAGTGATTCTTTTGTTTGAGTAATATTAAAGGGTTATATTTCTATTGGCTTTTCCTCTCGTTTCGCTCCATCCTTTCACATCTTCTTAGCTTGACCTCTGTCCCAGACACTACATTATTCCCATGGTTGACTCCTTTAATCTTCTATCCCTCTCCTCATCCTGCCTGATTTTCCACTCCGCTCATTTGCCTCCATTTCCAAGAGCACCACCCCTCCCCCGTCTCCTCCACCTAATCTCCCCTCAATACTTCTTTACTCCCATCTATTAGCCATTATTGAGTTTTCTTCTTTCTATCAGCATGCTCATGCTAGCTTTACTGCATCTACTAAATATCTAACAGCACTCTCATTTTAACAAAACAACTACACAATCAGAGACACAATGTGGATGTATTGAACGGCTTGCTGACAGTTCCAGCTATACACACCCACCCCTCTCCACCCTCATTCAAGGATTCCTTGTGTCTAATAGCTGCTAACTCATTTAGCACTTCATGTTAGCTCAGCTAGATCCAATTACACTATAGAAGTGAGAGAGTGTAGTTTGAGTAGGAGGGCATTTAACCTTGTGGCAAAGGGAATGGTAACATACAGCAGAAGTAAATCGGTGACAGCATCAGACAGAGTGAATCCTGGAGGTGGCAGCCTATATTAATAATATATACATATACAACAAATCGAATATTGTACTGGAGTAGAATCAAATATATTCCATCAGTAGATTACACTTGAGGGCATTACACAATTTCTTTTTAGTTTAAACATTGAACTTCACTGTCTGTTTTTATCCCATGAAGACATGGAGTTATGTGTTATTAAGTGTGAAGTATACTGACCATGTGTACTTGTATGTCGGTGTATATGTCAAGAAGCATCATATCATCCATTAAAATGTCATGTAAATACACACATAGTAACGCATAGAATAAGGAACACTAAATACTGGCACCTACTCTGAAATTCCAATTGCTCATGAATAACTCATGAGCAATTAAATTAAAATTAAGTCTTTTAATTAAACAAGTTCTTATTAAAATAAAAGCACTAAAAACGAGCCACGTGTAAATTGCATTTCATACATGCTGTGTAAAATGAGTTAAGTACAGTATAATGTGATTGTTATTTTGTAAGAACCAGTTAGTGCACTGATCTGGTATAAAAATAGAGACAGGTACAAAAAACTCAGATTATCAGATCCTCATAGGTGTGTCAAGCAGCTATTGAACGTTTAATGTTAAACTGAACAAGTCTGAGCCAGGCCAAAACGTGACTTGACCAGGTCATCTCCAGCTTTTGCGGGCTGTTCTCTGTCAGCAGTCGTCAGTATCTCAGAATGCCCAAAGGTAATGAGCAACATTAGACAGGTAATAATGTTATGTGAACAGCCTGAGGTGATCAAACTCACAGCACTGCTCTCGGCCTGTCAGACTTACCAGGACATGTTTAGTATTACCTCAAAAAACTAAACTCTGTACTTATTTTAAAACATATTTCAGGCATTTTTGTGCATTCAAACTTTCCTCTTTAGATCTTTAAGTATTTCTTTTTGCCATTGTTCTTTCTGGTGACTGACAGATGCTACTGAGACTTGATCCGAGCAGCTCCTTTCTGCATGTAATTAAAGGAATAATACATCAAGAGTCATGAGAAATATATATAAATAATGAGTCAAGTCTGAGCTTTGGTTAATTACAGAGAAAGGAGGACAGAAGTGATCAGAGCCCAGTAGGACACTTCTTTAAACGCACAGTGTGACATTATGAGGTTGGTAGTAAGCTCCTCTCCACTTCTCTTTTGAACACAGTGGGAGAACTAGACAAACTCAATCTGTACTTAGTTTTTGGTTGAGAGCAAACTATAGTCCCTGCTGATTATGAAAAATACACAGATAAACATAACACAAATTCATTTACCAACACAATGTTTACGTGAATGATTATTTATCTTGAAAGTGCTGCTATTCTCAACTGAGATGTTATTGCATGGCTTTATACTTTTGAAACATCATGGAGACAGTTACAGGGCAGATTTGTGGAGAGGCAAGCCTAAATACAATAAGCATTCCTATTTAAATAGTTCTGAACACTAAAAACACTGTCATATGCCACATTATGGAACACAGAGCAAAGGAAAAGCATCTCCAGTGAAGACAGAAAGTGACCGACCAAGAACCTCCATCAAACTACAGCACACATTTCATTCAAAATCTCAAGATACACTTGTTAGACTTTGACAGTTCCAGAAAAGAATGTACCCAATAATATTTTTATGCTGTTCCAGTACATTGCTGGAGGTATTTTTAAGGATTCACACAAAGAGCTATAAGGCTAACAAATAGCTGAATCCAGTGAATACTTTATGATTAGAGGATTCAAAAGCGTACTGTATCCGTATTATTGCTAGAAAATGGGGTTCCAGCCATACAAAAACATTAAATGGCCTGAAAAACTCAATTTAATTCAATTTCAATGCAAAAAATTCTCCGTTCAACATTTCTTTCTTCAGTATGCAAAAAGCAAAATCAGAAAGCACAGTCTATCAGGCACCAACATGCGCACATCTTGCATCTTTTGATCATATGATGTACACATGACACCTGTAACCATAGCTACACATCAATGTACACACTACACCTAGCATACATACGAGCGCTAGCATCCAGAGCCCTTTGATCTTACCTGGGGTCTTTCTGGATGGAGTCGATAGAGGGGGAGCGCTGCAGGCTTCCCTCAGGCGGGAGAGCAGGTCCTGACTTGCTATAGGGCGATTCCACCACAGAGGGGCAGTACTGGAGGGTGCGATAGGGGTCCGCCACGTACGGATCTGAACCGTAGACGTCGCCGCTGCTCGCGCTCGAAGTGTACCCGGGTCCGACTGTGGCATAGTTGTTGGTCCCGCGACTGTAGTTTCCGGTGGCGTTGCCGTGGCTCCCTGTACGCTGCAAGGGGGCGGAGTCCACACCGGGGGAGGAGGGAGCTAAGGGGGGAAAATAAGGACAGAGGACATAACGTAAGGATTGGTCATGAACACGCTGGGTTTGGTCTAAGGGTGGAAAGAGTTAAAAGAGGATAAGAAAGGAGAAAGAGAGAACGTAAGACTGTAAACATATTATTTGGCAAAGCTGAGTGTTTCCATTTATACAGAGAGTTACTGGCAAAAGGCCCAGAATAAACAGTAACAGTAACATTAAAGAAGGATTGTGGCAATAAAAGGCTCAAATACATCTAATGTGTTTGGGTTAGTCACTGCATAAAGTCAAGAAAGGAGAAAGTTCAAAAAATAAAGACTCCAGTTGCAGAAATGAAACTGGGTAAAACTATACTTAAGTAAATTAAGTAAGTAAGTAAAACTTAAGATATTTCTCACAGCAACAACCTATGTGTTTCATACTTCATATCAGTTATCAAGTTATAAAATGTATTTAAGTTATAAAGACTTAATTTTAATTTCCAAAGTTCCGATCACTTTAGAAATTGGAATAACTTCAAAAAATGGAGGTGGATGGGGATTGTTGTAAAGATTGCACTTGAAATACAATATTTTAAACTATATATTGTTGTTTATGCTGCTGATAGATGGACTGATGGACCTCAGCAGTGTTTCGTATCAGTGTATTTTTTATACTGAAATGATAAATACATTCTGTTTCAGATACAGATTTTTTTCCCTCTTTTTTTTTCCTATTTGTACAATTGGTTGGTCATTGTTAAAGGCCACGCCCATGCTACTATTGTAATTATTCTAACTAAGTTCTAAAGAAGACTGTGTATTGTTGAAACATGCTTTTTAACATGTTTCTTTTCACTATATTTTTTTTCCTTGTGCAACTTGTAGTTTTTCTGGAGTGCCTGGATTCCATGTTTTTTTTGGTTGTTTGTCTTTTGAAGTTTTGATCCTGTTTTTTTCCAAGAGCACCCAGTATCTTTCTTCACTGATTGCAACACCTCACCACATTTAGGATTTTCTATATTAAATTTATTACAAACAATTTCAATACTGCAGCATAGTATTGACATCCAAACAAAAAACATGCGTACTCTTTTTATTTGTAAATTGATTTGGGATTTGTTAGAGGGTATCAGCTGGCTGCAGGGCCACTGTAGCTGTCACCATCCTCCCCATTGTGTCTTTGCTGTAGATCAGCCATATATCAAGGTGTTAATGTGAGTCCAGGGCGCTCGTTGCTGTGGCTGTAAAAACACTGAGACAGTCGGTGTGTGTGTGAGTGTGAGTGCGTGTGTGAAAAAAAGGCGGGCGTATCTCATCTGTCATTATCGGCCTAGAAAACACAAGTACACACATGCAAAAACAACATAAATATGCACTTAGCGGGACAAGCAGATACATCACTGCCTTAAAATCAATATTAAAGGATTGACCATGGCTTACACACTGGCCAATGAAATCCTTAGTTCGCAAAGGGCCTTTAAACAGGAGAAGACACCAGCAACACCAACGCTGCGCTTTATAACACTAGCTTGCAAGGGAACGCATTAGCACATTTTACAAGCCCCCACACAGATAAATCCTAAATTAGCATGGAAAAACAGTAGGTGTGGAGTGTCTCATTGTTATGTGATCAACAAACTTGCTATTTAGTGCTGTCTTGAGTGGTGGCATTTACTTGACCTTCACAGCCTTGTATTTAATCCTCCTCCTCCAAGTGCACAGCCTAAACCTGCACACCTTTTTCACACAGCATTGCAGATTGAACCAATTACTAACAACTGATTTTAATGCAGCCATTTAAATTCTTCTCACCAACTCAGATAAACTTCATTAGTCAGCCCAGCGCCGTAAACTTCATTAGTCAGGCCACCAGAGGCACGAGGAACCTCTTTAGATGATGTAACAGGCATTAGCATATTTTTATTTCTGAACACGCAAATCAGGTTAATAAAAACGCACTTGCCAGCCAGAAAAACACTCAACTTCTCTGCCTTGCAATACCCATGAGGCTAAAAGACTGCGTGCTAGCTCTTGTATCAATGCCCCAAATTTGACACAGATGCAAAGAGTTAGACAGGCCTAGAAAAAGTGAATGAGGCGGTTAGAAAACAAGAAAGCCAGAATACTAGGACAGTGTTAAAAATATGGGTATAGCAAGAATCGCAAAAAGATGTCATGTCAAATGCTGTCTGCGGCGTGTCTGTCTTTGTGAACGTCTCATTAGCAAAAAAAAAAGGTTTTCGACGCCATTGTGCATGTGCCAAGAGGTTTGACACCAAATAGGGCAAAAGTTTAAAGCAATGAGTTAAGAAAGTAGATTAAAAAATATCACTGCCAATTATCTATCTATAGTCTGTGAGGATTGCAGATACTGGGGTTACACAACACGAGATCATTATGTCTGCAAAAGTTCCTTCAATTATTAGTAGATGAGGTGCAAAAACATACAGTCGCTACTTTAGAGTTTGGATGACAATTTTAAAATATATTTGCAATGCCTTTAGGAGGTAATAAAAGATCTATTTCTTCTCAGAGTTCATGCTTCACTGTGATTGGTTAAACCGATCTGTCATTCTGTAAGATCATAATAGACATTGACCAATAGAAGGTTGGTGAAAAGTCTATATTTGAGCATAAAGTGATATTACACAAGGATAAATGAATCACAATACGATGATTTCACCAAAATAGCAAATTGTCACAGGAATGAGACCGCAATTCGATTTTTATCATTGTATCACCAAGGCCTTCCTCCAGAATTGCAATCCTCTGTTTATTTCCATTGTGTTGCTTTGTATTCAGACCCTTGAAATGTTCGATTTCCTTCTCCATTCATTTCTTCCTCATCTTCGCCTCTTGTATTTTGCTCCTACCTTAACCAAATGGTGCACTGCTGAAATATCATTTGCTAATGGTGCGCTCTGACTGATGACGTGACCTTTAGGGCCAATATTGCCTGGAAAAATCACTGTGAACGGGCCTGCTTGTGTAATGTGTGTGCGTGCGCGTATGTGCGTGGTGACCTGTGCGTGCTTCAGTTTGTGCATTTGTTGTGACACCCAAGTTTTATCAATCTAACCTAATCCAATCAAGATTGAGCACCGCAGCTAACAAATCATAATAGATGTTCTAGAAAATTACTTTAGCGAAACAAAAGTGTGATTTGGTGATATTTCGTGATATATTTTCCTGTGCAATCATTTCATGAAATTTTAAACAAATCATCAAATGCGCCAACAAAGTCATGCATGGTGCACTTGTGTCAGGATCGCTCTGGTGATGGTGGCGTGAAATTGTGTTTGAGAGGAAGTAAACAGACGGGTATGTCTTTGTGGTCCCGGGCTTTGGCGCACAGTAAACAAATCACGGCTGCGCTCCTGCTGGCAGATTAGCGGTTGGAAGGAAAAGTCTATTAGTCATTTGACACAGTGATACCTCTGCAATTAGGTGGCTAGCTGAGGGCTCAGCTAGCGCACAGATTAAGAAGGTATACTTTCCATATGGTGAAATGAGTGAAAATAACAAAATGATGGTAATATATTTAAGTTTGGAAAATCAGGGTGAAATAGCATGAAAGAGTTAACAGGCACATTCAATTACCACAGTTCATTCTTTAAACGTGCACTGTGTAAATTTGGAGCGGCCACTTGCTTTTTGCATGTAAATGTGAATAATTAGGCTGGCATGTTTAAAGTCAACATATTAATACCGTTTTCTGATCTGTTATAATGTTGTTTCCACGTCACATGTCCAGAGTTGTTTTTTTGTTTCATTCACACATGTTTAAAACACAAATCATGCATAGTTAGGCTGAATTCTTCTCTCAAACTGAAAATACTAATCTTGTGGCAATACAGGAAGTGCTCCACTGTGTTTTTAAACTCCATACACCTTCAGTAGAAGTATGTGGATTATTTCAGGAGATGTAGATAAACTAATAATAAGGGATTACTCATACAACAAACATGTGTGAAAGAAACAAAATGCAAATCCAAGGCAACAGTATTGATAAAACCTCATAGACGTCAATGTTGCATAATATAGGACCTTTAAGATTATTTCACGTATTTACTTCACTTTATTCTATTGCAGTTGCTTTTATTAACTTGAAAAACATGCATTCTCCGCAAATCTAACCTTGACTGGATGACGTCAGTTGCTTGCCTCCATGGAGACAGAAAAGTTTAATGCCATTCTGTGGAACATTCTAGGCAAAGCAATAAAATATCCGTGGAGACAAGTAGTTTTGCAGCTGTAACAAATCATATTTTATTCTAGAGGTTCCCCAGTCCACAGTATAGGGCAGGCTCAAGCCCCCAGATCCCCTGCACTGGACTTACTGGAAGAAAAGGATTGGATTTTGTAATGACCGAAGTGCAGCAGTGAAGCCAAATTGTTCTTCTGGATCAGAGTAGACCACTTTATGCCGTATTAAATTTGATGAGATGATTTGTGCAACTCAGATAACCAGCACTGCCCAGTCATTTTGTGAAATCTGGAATAATCGCTCTCATCTTGTGCTCCGTGCCCTGCTTTAGCCCCCGAAGTTTACCACAGCCATCCTCCCCGCATTGTTTTATCTCTGCCTCTCTTCCAATCACTTCTCCTCTGTCTCTGTCAGTCGTGCTCCCTTTATCACGGCTTTGGCCTTTTCCTTTCCTCCAAGACTTCATTACACCTCCCTCCAGATGTGTCTCTCTCCGTCTCTTAACGCATCCATCTTTTTTGCCCACCTCCTTCTTCGAAATCCAACCTCTTTCAATAGTTTCGGCTATCTTTTTGCCCCATCATCTATTCATTTCATGTTTTTGCTTCCACTTTTTCCGCCTGTATCTGTCTGTCTCCTCCTCTCTCCCTATTGTGGCTGCAGTCGACTATGTGATCACAGTTGAGGACATGTCCTTTCTCTCGCCACGCTTGAGCGCTCAGCACGATTACACAAAACCCCTTTAGTACACTCGCTTGCAAACACAAACACACACTATGCACAGACCATGATTTCTTCAACAGTGATTGACACAGAAGAAACATGCTTAGCTGTGAGACATCGCTTCTCTTTTAAGGTCATACCAAATCATACAACCTTGCCCAGAGCGGCCGTGGATGAAGCCTAGACACGTAACATGGTGGTTTGTTGGATGTGGAGGAGAAGAAGGATTAGATTCTGTTTATCCCTGAGAGAGCCTCCTGGCCAACACAAGCAGCTCTTGATGTTCCTGAGCTGGGAGCAGTGGACAGCGAGCAATAAAATACACACAAACACACACAACATACATATCTTGGGTTCCCATACTTCTCAGCGACATTACACTGACATACATTCATTTCCTGGAGACTGATCCTTACCTTAACCATAGCCACTACTTCCCTAAACCAAACCTAAAATGAATCCTTAATCTATTTTAACCCCTATACAGTCTTACTAACTGATAATAAATGAATTACATAATGGGGATCTGATTTTCGTCCCCACAAAAGGGAGGCTAGCCAATATTGAATTGAGTGTGTCTACAGATATTAGTCCTCACAGCAGCCACATTTCGAGGATCAAACGCACGGAGTGGTGCATTCTGGGAGCTGTTGGACTCGGGTCTCTCCTACCCAAGGTGCTATGTCTCACTGCCACTTAAGCCACAGCGGGAGGTCTGGAATAAGTGTTCATATTGAGAGGAACAATACTGAACGGCAATAAAAACTTAATTGCTTTTCTTATTGCAGAAATTCACTGATTCTATGAATATATATGGCATGTACCTGCTAAAGCACGTATGAGATGAATTTAGAATGTGTAGTAATGATATGATCTAGGATTGACTCATTGCATGTATCAGTGACAACAACAATACTATTATAATTTTCCATTGATCAATTGCAATTTTCAGTTCCATTTTATTTTGTGTCATCAAAAACAAACAAAATGCTTTCAATTTGAAACTCTTGAACAACACAGACTTTTAATCATTGCCATCTAAAGGTGCATTGTGTAACTCTTCTCCATGGACGTGTTATTGCTTTGGCTGGAATTTTCCACAGTATGGCATTAAACCAGTTATTATCAGGGAGACCAAACCAGGCCAAGTTACAGCTGAGCTCTGTGGAGTGGCGACAGTCAGAATGTCTGTGAAATGATTTTTTCTATTAAACCAGCTGAAATTGAGTGTAAAATCAAGTCATCTGGGTAGAATAGATTGGCAAAAGGAAAATCAATTTGTCAATTGTGGATACTCAAATTGGGCTTTCAATGAAACAAAACGAGCCATAAAACATGATAACAATCAGAACCCAGGGGAGAAGGTGTAAGTATTCCTTATGTGGCTGGTGTTTCTGAAAAACTACAGAGGATTTTCAGACAACATAAAATCCCCATCTACTTCAAACCCACTAACATTTAAAGACAGAAACTGGTCCACCCTAAGGACAAAACTCCGAGCCACAAACAAAGCAATGTGGTCTACTCCATCCAGTGCAGTGAAGACTGCAGTGAGCTACATTGGAGAAACAAAACAATCACTTCACAAGAGGATGTACCAACACAGACGGGAGAGCAGCAGTGGACCACAGTCTGCTGTTCACCTCCATCTGAAAGCCACAGGACACTCGTTTGAGGACAGTGAGGTACAGGTCTTAGCCAGGGAAAAGAATTGATTTGAGAGGGGAGTTAAAGAGGCTATTTTTGTTAAGAAAGAGAATCCTTCTTTAAACAGACACTATCTTCAGACACTATCTTTCTCCCATCTATAACTCTCTCCTCAAATCTAATTCAAAACAAACTGGGAAAACAATAGGGCGAGCCAGGTCAGACCCAGAGGTGTAATCACCCATTATGGGCCTGTATTATTATGCTAATTACGTCCCCACACTTATGACAAGTTCAATAGGCTGAGCTACAAACGGAAATTGTAAACAAACGTGCTAGTTTCTATGTAATTACATTGTAATTAGCTCCTCCCTTCAGGCAGATATAAGACTGTGTCTTCCAGCATTCTGACCAGAACTGCAGAAGCAGCTTGGATGAGCTGCGAAACGTATTCAATCAAATAAACTTTAGTCCAGTTGACAAATTGATTTTCCTTTTGCCACCTGTAATTGAATAAGTGTAAGGTAAAGCAGTTTGATATCATACTGTGGAACATTCCAGGAGGATTAAAGTAATCAATATCACTGATGATTAGAAATGACTGAATCCTGATCAATATTAAATTAAATGTAGGCTTACTTTCAAATATTCAGTGTCCAGTAACCATTATCCAAATTGCAAAAAATACAATACATTTTTTTAGAGAAACTGTTTAAAAAATACAAGATGGAGAAGTCTTTGCTGGCTGCCTTCATCTTCAGTTAACAACAAATTGGCTGAATCATGGTACTATTTAATCCCTAATAACTGTTCAAGACCACGGGTTTCTTTTGTACAGGGAAAAGTAATATAATAAGAGTGTATAGCGAGTAAACATACAAAGATAATCTGTAGATGGACTAATGAATAATACATGCCTTAAATAAAAAGATATGAGTGTTTGCTTTTTACATTGGATAAACACAGTCAATAGAGAGGCAGTGGTTTCAAATGTATCAGTGTGATCTCAAAGGACTCAGCAAATGAACGTTCCTTTTGTTATGAGTTCATTATGGTTGATAAAACAAGGCATATGCAAATGATATCAACTGAGACAGCATGGGAAAAGCATGTGTGTGCATATCTCTGTGTTTTCATGTATTTAATGCCTATTGTGTGAATAGGGGCTGGGGTCTCACTGGCACTAAGCTAACTTAAACCTACAATTTGGAACTGCCATATGTTTTCACAGGGGAGGGTCGTTGTGCTGACATCGGGAGTAAGTCGTTTTGAACTGGTAATTAAAGTTTTTCTGGGTTTCAGCAAAAGCAGCATTAAATACAGAGCGTGTTTAAGCCAAAATACATGAGTGGGTCACTAAGATTTTTATAGAGAGCCGATTTATACTTGAAGCTGCAGCAACTGGAAGATTTAATGTTGGGTTTCTTAAAGGCACAGTATTTAATTTTTGCTGTCTTAAAAATGCAAAAAATTTTACTTTTGCAATGGTCCAAAGTTATTCCTCACTTTACTAACAACACTTTCAAGAGGATGAAACGCTTTATAATTAGACAGCACACAGTCGTCTTATCGTGGCTTTAAGAACTGCTTTTACAATGTAAAACAGGAACAGCCCCTTTAAGCAAATCGTTAGCTTTATGACAGCCAGTGCCCGACTATTAAGTGTTGCTAATAAACTATTAAAATGAAAACAGTGTAGTGGTTAAAATGTCACAGTCATTAATGGAGAAGCAGGACCAGAGGCCAGGCTGAAATTGATCTGAGCAAACAAAACTACTCTAACCTTGTGACTCTGGGTTGGACATGGTGAAGCGCCAAGTGAGATGCAACAGCAAAAAGATCAAATAATTATGCACTATGTTTGCACTAAAATATGTTTCAGGTTGATGATTTAACAGTTTGAATAGTATTCAATAACTAATGACCAATGTCCACATAATAAGTAGTGGCTTGGAAAGAGTCTAAAGTTATAGTTGGAATATGTGCAATTTGTGAATTAACTAAATAATATAAAGAGTAATTTAACTATATTGAGTGGCATCTTGTTGATTTTAGATTTTACAAATATGACCCTGAATTGCAACACTGCGTTTTAGCAAAGTAACTGTTCAAGCGGCTGCAACATAATGGCTATAGAAATCACTTAAATGGGACTAACGTAATACCAACAGAGTGCCTGTTGAACACAAGCCAACTTCCCAGCTCTTCTCAAAGCTGCGTAGAATTTAAGACTGTATTTCAATAAGGCGTAGCATTTTACAAAACACTTAGTGCCTTTCAGGTAGTATTGTGGATTGTGTTAAGAAAAAGCACACTGTGAGGGGCTGAAGGACAATTATAGATGAAATAAAAGTGTTTTGTAGTTACTTGAACCGTACTTGCCTTCGGAAACTCCAGAATCACACCATCAGAGCCAGTCTCCCCACATTTTTCTCCTTCCCTGTTTTAATTCCTTTTCTCATTAGGTTTTATTACCAAACCTCCACTGCTGATTTAAAAGAAAAACTTCTGCAACAAAGTTTTGCTGTGTCAAACATTGGCTACACAGATGTACTAAGTAATTGTACCTTTACAGTGAATATATACTCGCACTTTCAGTGTTGAACTTAATATGCACAGCAGAAAAAATTGTGTGTAACGTATAATACTCAACAGAACAATGAAACTAATCATTCAAGGACTCTCAAGGACTATAAAAGCAATAGAAGTATATCTGGAAACCTTACAGCTTGACACACAAAAAAAATCCACCCTCTAGCTTTGTTTGCATTGTATTAAAGATGCATTGCGTAAGATGTATTGCTTTTGTCTGGAATGTTTTACAGTATGATATTAAACCTTTCTATCTTCATGGAGACCAAACCAGACCAAGTTGCAGGTCAGATTTGTGGAGAGACAACCCCGCTCATAGTCAGAATCTGTTATTCCAGGTATTTTTGAGCTATAAATGCACTTGTAACTCAATAAATGCAAAGAAGAGCTGTGTAATGTCATACTGTGAAACATTATAATCAGAGCAGTGACATATCCATAGAAACAAACAGGTGACAGACCCCCCCCTCCCAGAGTCCTTTAAGTAATTACAGGTATGGTTATCCCAAATGAAGAGAGCCTTTGAGACTACTCATCTTGCGTGCTAAATATGCTGCACTAGCATTATCTATCATGTGCCCAATACTAATTTACTACAGTGCTTATTATTTATAAGTATAAAAAAAGTTTTGGAACTGGACAATGTTTCAGCCTTGCTATGTTTACAAGGGATGATTTTGTGACTGAATAAGAGATACAGAGATGTTAGTCTAAATAACAGTTCTTATCAACAGCGATAGCTCAGACTGGCTACACAGAGCCTCTGACGAATCGCCATCGCAGTGAATCTCACCATTGGCCCTGTCACCCCCAGAGCCACATGCACGGCCTGATGTTACGCTATTAAAAAGAAAAAGTGCCACATCTTTCAGAGCTGCTGTAATTCCTACTGCCTTGTGCCATTAATTTAGCCCGGCTTTGGTGACATTAGGAGCAGGATGTGGGAGAGGAATGGTAGAGGAGAAGCTGGAGCAGGCACAAGGAAGCCACACAGGAGTAGGTCAAGGAGGAACACGGAGAGAAGGGCATTAGCTGAGGAATTTTATTAACTTAGAAATGAGGCTAGGGGTTAAAAAGAAAGTTCATGAAGACTGTCACAACAGTGTGCCAAAATTAATTCTGTTTGAAAGATCTAATGTGGACTGCTCATACTACTAGTAGCAATTTACCTAAGTACACATTTTACTGTTCTATGAGGATTTTTAAGAAGTAGAGCTTTTTTATGTTCTTGCCTCAGTTGTAAAATGGAAAGTAAGAGTAGTAGTAAGACAGTTGCTGCCAGTAGTAGTAGTAGTAGCAGTAATTGAAAAAGTATTGTCAATAATAGGAATAGAAAGGCAAGGTAATAGCACCCGGGTACATCTCCAGATCATGAGCAGGGCACATGTTGAGTTGATGTAGAAAACAGAAGTGCCCAGAGGAAATCCACCCAAATATGGCACAGAAACATGTCTAACACAGGAATGGAACCCACAACCCAGTACCATGTTGCCATAAACTCCATAAACTAGTAGTAGTAGCAGTTGTAGTAGCTGTAATAGTATTAGTACAAAGTAGCTTTAGAAGTGATGCCACAATTTAACTCAATATTGGTTTAGTTTAGTTGCATGTCAGTGGTATTATATAGTGTTTCACAATGACAGTTGTTTCACATAAACACAGATTTGTAGTACTTGCATTAACATCCTCCTCAGGCTTTTTCTCCCTGTGATTCTTCATTGCCTGGTTGTGTTTGGAGAGACGCTGTGACCATGCTGGAATAATCGCTTAAAATAGGCCACATTAACCTGCAGTCCTCTGGGGCGCTGGCCTGGTTTAATCCACCACTGCACATCAGCCTGGAAACTGAGGCTGAAGACACATAGGAGTTCAGGCTAAATGCTACTGGGCCATGCAGCGGGGACTTGGCTGATGAGAGACAATGCAGAAAGAAATGCTGTGTTCAAAGATCAGCTCCTTAGACTTTTACCCACAACTGTAACCAAGAGCTGTTGTACAAATAGTGGCACGCTACTGTGAATTACAGGGATTTTAGGATTCAAAAAAGCACAGTACTTGAAAAACACTGTGAGAAAAAAGATCATACAAGTAAAAAAAAAAGTATCTTCATTTTGCATGGTTTATATTCTATGGAATTATTTATGTTGATGGGTAGATTGAAAAAATAGCATAAGATCATGATTATTTAAGGTTCTATATTACACAAAATTGATTTTTGAGAGCTTTAAACCATGTTGTGTCACGAAGGTTGTTACAACCTCAAAAACATACCTGGTTTTGTGTCTTGTTTGAGTAATCCTTTATTATTAGCCTGTATACATCTCCAAAGCTCGAAATGCTCTATTCCTCCTTGTGACGTTATATAGTGGTAGTCAGTAGCTACTTTTTACCTTTAGTTCAGTTGAGACGGGGAATTACAGAGCTGAAATTGTCAAAATTCTTCTAGTGAATGTGTATGGAGTTTAAAATACAGTGAAGTACCACATGATACCACAAGGTCACAGCAGTGGTTTTTGTTTGAGAGACCAACTCACCCTAATTATGCACAGTTTGTATGTTAAACATGTGTGAATGAAACAAAACACAACTCCAGGTTTGTCTGTGATGAGGAAACAACATTATAACACAGATCTGAAAATAGAGTAATATGGATCCTTAAAAGGTGCAAAACGTAAATTTAATGCTTTGCCTGGAGTGTTATACATATCTCCATGTGAAAGTCAGTAACTGTAGAGAGGTAAATATATGTAGAGAGGTAAACCTGCTTACAGTAAGTATTTTCAAGGTATTTTTGAGCTATAAAATGCTGTATTTGAACAAATACAAGACAAACAACTTCAGTTTTATTAGTGGAACATTACAGACAGAGCAGTTACATCTCCCTGGAGACAAGCAAACCCCACCAGAAAAGTTTGTGCACCTTTAAGCCAGTTCCCCTGTTTGAAAAGGATCAGACCATGTCATATTGGTCAAAACTAAAAAAGGCTTTCAGTTCCCCCTAAATTATAAATTAAGATTAGATTTGGGAGTTTGCACAACAAAACCACAAGCAAATAAAAAGCATGCATGAATGACAACATGTTGTGACAAGAGGCTGTACTGCATAATTTGATTCTTCCCCCCAAACACTAAACACGACTGGAATACTGTGTTCATAATATTTAGTTTGTCCAGCATTTGTTTCACCTGGTCCTCCATAAACTAGGTCACGATTACAGCATTTATTAAGCCAGTGCATGTACAATTATAGCGGCCACTTAAATTGCTTTTGTTGCAACACACAGTCCTTTTCATAGTTAAGTGCCCAGTTAAGTAATGTGATGTTACATGGTCTAGGAGCAAGCTCATTTTACACAGAGTGCTTGTCTCAAATTGGCTTTATATTAGCAGTGCATCATATAAAGAGTGTCGTATTGCAACCTTTCAGATTATAAAGTGAAATAGTTACATAAACATCTCTTTTCAGTGTTCATCAAAGGAATGACTTATAGCTTTAATTATATTGATCCATGCCAACTTAATTAACCAATAATGTAGGCTTGCCATTGCCAAGAAAAGCCACTATGACATAATTAATGACTTACTCTCTCCATGTCAGCAGTCCTTATCAGTTCATTATGTGCTTTCACTTTGTGTATTATTACCCCTTATTAGACGACCCCCCTTCAAGACACATGCTATTCACAAGCTTAAAATAGACTAAAGCAATACCTATACATAAAGTCATAAGAAAGAGATTAATTACAGGTTTTTGTTTAGTACTTTGAGACAGAAAAAGAAGCGTTTCAGTATTTTGGGAGCGCATTTACCCAACAATGTGGTATAATCAATAACTTAAATTATAGGGGTAAACAAGTGGACGTATTGCAGTAATTGTATTCAATATAATGCAAAGTCTACTTTTTCATTCTTCTGTAAATGCGTGGCAAATTCCCCTTTCACTACGCGTCTTGAAACGGCAAGCAAAAGGGAGAGTAAATTATAGATAACACTGGATTCTTGCTGTATACTGGTGAGGCGTATTATATTGGATTTATTCCTGCTAGCAAAGACAAACTTATCGTGATATGCATTGCCCATAATTTCACAGGTCATAATCAAAGCAAAATCATACAAGTACAAAAAAAAGGGTGAAGGCAATGACCCCAAACTCACAAATGTATTTCAATGGCTTTTGCTTCTTAGGGCTCCCAGGCAATCCGCATATCAAGTGAATCACAGAGATCCAGTCAAATGCGTGTCTACAGTGGCATATTTTCTAGTGTGATTCTGACCCAAATGCTAATGATAGCTATTAAGGCTTGGCTGGTAAATGACATCCAGGGAGCGGCGAATGCTCCGTGACCGACTTGGTGTTTGCATGTGTCTATGATACAGTAATGGGATTTACACGGTGTACCTAAACCCACATTCAGATCAGCCCAATGAGGCACAATTAAAAATACATTGATGACAACAATGCTACTAGAAAGGCTGTTAGGAATTCCACAAACTTCCAAATGGAAAATATTATTTGGCTATTAAAAAGTTAATTGAACAAATGAGAAAACCCATATTCCTGAATTTGTTTCACAATAATGAATGTTGGTAAACTGCATATTGCAGCTTTCACTATAAAATGCGATTCGTGGCATTTTGCTATCACACAAACAACAAGGTCATGTGCAAATGTGGCCTCACCTGTATTGTTGCGAAAGGGGCCGGAGTCAGGGCCCTGGCTCTGGCTCAGACTCCTCATAGGGCCTTTGTTGTGGTACACCCGCTCTTCATAGATGGGGTCTATGTGGTGTTCTGGAGACCCTAGAGGCCGAAGGGGCTCCTGACTGTGCTGACTACTGTAAGAGCCGCGAGAACCTGGAGAAAACAATGGGATAAATCTGATCAACAATTGGAAAAGGAATGTCAGAGATTTAGAAATGATGTATGGTGCAACCCAATTATTTTCCTGGGAAATATCAGCATCAAAATATCATGACAGAAAACAAACTAAAATGCAGATGCACAGTAGACAGCATGAAAGCAAAAAAGAGGGATGCCACAATGTCTCTTTGTAAAATCTCAGAGGAAAACAATGCTGGTCGTCAGCTCTAAAATAATGAGATGTCGTCTATCCCCTTTGGTCTGCATTGGCAGCAGTCCCAGATCCCAGGGCGAGAAAGCAATGACATTACAGGAGTATAGTGCAGCACAAATGTATGATATATGGACCTCAGAGAAGAATCCAAATTAAATCGAGACTGTAAAACCATTTAGGCAACACAGACACTGAAAGCCAAGGTATCGTATGACATTAGAGCTTGTCCAGTAGTGGTGGTCGCGTGCTTGAGTTTCTCTAGGTTCAGACAGAGGGGTAAAAAGTGCAGCGCTTCAAGAGTCATTCAAAGCTTGGCGTTTATCCACCATCAACTTAACACGCTCTAAAACCCTTCAACCCTTCAGATCCAATCAGAAATCAATGCATGGGAGGCAGTCAGGCTTCCTGCAACGGCCAAGCCCACACATACAGGCTAAAGCTACACCACTGTGAGGGGAACACAGCGTTAACAAGTTTTTCAAAGAAGTTTTAAAATGCAACATGTCTCCAGGTGCAGTTGAATATTACAAATCACTGACTTGCTTCATTATTGCAGATGGTCCTCAGGGACAGGCACCATTCACTTTGGTTTGCTGATCAGTTATTTCACTGTGTTATATGTAAATCTTTTGTTGCAGCTGCTCCTTGACATATTTCTACATTGTTGGTTTATTGGATGCTTAAAGGTGTTTTATTTCAATTCTCTTGTTATGAAAAACAGTGTTAGATATCAAGACTCAATAGACATTTTGATAATGCCCATAATCCTATCATATCCTAACCAGATTCACAACGTTATTTATATAACTCATCCACACTTCTTTCTTTTAATATTTTAGCTTTTGATGTCTTTTTGCCTCATGTTTTACTTCTTTTTATTTCAGAGCACACGAGGGCCCAGTGGTAGACGCACTGACCTCTTTCTTTCAAAGAGGAGAAAAGTCTATATGACGAGATAAGAAAATTATAACCAAAAACTAGACAGCAAAAGAGAGTGTTCCCATGATGGTTAAGTGTGGAAAAAAAAAAGAAAAGCATTGCTGCATCCACTCCTTGCCATTGTGTATAAAACAGCACATCACCTAATTTAATAATTAATCAGTGCTTTTAAGTACTGTGTATTTAGCCCACATCCTTATTTTGTACTTCATACGTTTGATTAAAAATAACTTCAAACTAGGCGATATTCATTCAGCCATTACGCAACTAACAAACTTCTGTTTCATCATGGCTATTTTTATTTTACCCAGCCTGTGAAGAGGGTACTTCAGAGCTCTTATCTGGTATCAAAATGGACTACTAGAGCTGCACCATCCTCACTCCTGAGTGAGTATGGCCTCATGCCTATAATGAAACAATTGACTAATTATATCCCTGAACAATAGTGTTTTTTGGCACTGTTTGAGAACATGCAAGCTCTGGAAAGCCAAAGCATAAACTGTACATGTGAGCTAGACCTGCTAATTACAGTGGCGTTCGTAGAGATATTTTCCTTTGGGATATCCGGTTCTGTCATAGCATTTCTCTCCTCATTCACACACTGCAGTGAAACCCTCGGTGAAGCTTTAAGATCACAGTTAAGCCTCTGGGGGTGCAGCGTGAAGGTCATGTTCTGCATCAATACAGCTGCAAGTTTAAAGGGCTAATCAATGGGTTACTACAAGCTACAAAAGACTTCCACCGACTTTGATCAATGCTAACCGCGCTAAATATTTCATCTTAGTTTGCGATGTACAAGAAAAAAATATATTTTTTTATCTTTATTTTGTACATATTTTTGGTTCATTATTAGTCTGTCTACATCTCCAGTTCAAAATGCTGTGTTCTTCTTATAATATCATGTAGTGATAGTTTTCAGTCAACAGATATTTTTTATCTTTAGTTCAGTAGAGAAATATACAAATGATTCTAGAGAAAGTGAAAGAAGTTTAAAAACACAGTGGTGCATTTCCTGTATAACCACATACCATTACAAGGTGGAACAGAGTTATTATTTAGAATATATTTTTAATCAATTCATACTATTGCATCTAATAACCCATTTCTTCATTTCTTTTGAGAATAAGGTGATTGATGCTTTGATTTGCATGGATTTAATATTATAACCTTACATCATTGTTTTTCTTTTGGTTAAATTGCTTGTATCTACTCAAATGCCTTGTTGACATGAAGAGGTGGAAAACACATTTCTAACCCACTGTTACTTCACCACTTGATAACAGCTACAATACAAACAGAAATAAATATGTAAGAGTAATACAGGACATAACAAAGCCAAGTAGCAAAGATGTAATTTGCATAGAGAGAAACAATGCATATTTTCCAAGGTAAATCAGAGAGCACTTAATAGTATAAAAAATAATTGTACAGCTAAGAGACACAGCAGAGGAGAAGGCAGAATAAGCTGTGTGTTTGTGTGTCCATGTGTGCATGTGTGTGTGTGTGTGTGTGTGTGTGTGTGTGTGTGTGTGTGTGTGTGTGTGTGTGTGTGTGTGGTGTGTGTGTGTGGTCCCACCTGCCAGGCTCCCAGGCCGCTGCAGTGTGGCTGTAGCGTAGAGCTCGTGGGAAATCTTGTACTGGTCAGAGGCGTGGTGAGCTGCCAGCCGTTTAGGAGACAAAGTGGCATAGCTCCCTATGCCCGAACTCATCTGGAAAGGCAAGTTGCAACACTCAGGGACTACAATGCAACACGGCCTCATATACACAGCGTGATTTTGATGACTGGAAATACAAACTAGACTCGTGATACTCCCAAACAATTAGTATTATATCATTTGAGAAGCATTTGTTCAGCAGCTTACTAAATTAGCCCCAGTTGTACAGCGCTATTGCTGGTTGGGGACACACAACATTAATCTATCAAAAAGGATAATTCACTTCCCCCGAAAAATTCCATATCTAAAATTGATAATGGAGACCGACTCCTATGGGCTTTTTCGTGGCAGATGCTGATACGAATTTTCTGGAATCAAGAGCAACCAATGGCCAATAAGCCCTGCAGATATTTTTTGCCGATATGTAGAATTGATTTTGATTATTTTCCCCAAATTATGTTATTTAAATTTACTACAAACTCACCTATAGCCTTTTACCTTTAGAGAGTTAGTCATGTTTTGTGCATTTATCTTTTCATATTAAAGTGTTAATATAAAGCTTTATGACATTTTTAGGCAGCAAAACAAATTGACCTATGCTGGAGATGATAGAGCCTGTAGTCACTAAAAAGTCCAAATATTAGCTCTCCTATTAATAATATGGCCTCTATAAACAAACTCCAGTCATCGCATGTTCGTGCAGTTTAACCTAATTAAGCTAAAGCACTACACAGCTGTTTCATTTGGTTGTTTTTAATTATGTCACTCTGGCTATGTGAGAATATTGAAGAAAAAATCTACGACTTTATAAACAGAATTTTATAGCACTGTGCCTAATACAAGTCTGCAAATACTGCAAATAGGAAATTCTGAAAAAAGACATAAAACAGTGCACACAAGTTTTTTAGGTACCTGATGAAGAGGAGACGATGAAGCACTGGCCCCTCCCCCTGCTGCAGGCGAGTTGGAGGGAGGAGATGCCACCCTCAGGGGAGACCCACCCCCACCCGCTGATGTCACGTCCACTGAGGTGCTGGAAAACAAGAGGGTTTAAAAATACTTGATAATCCTCGTCAAACAGTATGAAATGTGATAAAATGAACTGTGTTTTTTCCCCTTCCCCTGAATCATTTGTTAATTGCCAATTTATATTATTCCCGGCGTCCTTTATACTGTTTTCAGGTGACCACACTGGATTACAGTATTGGATAGTGTATTGTTCCTAATCCCATAAATGTAATTCAGATGGATCAGACTATAGCTCCTCATAGCAGGGGCAGAATATGAAATCAATATGGCTTTTAAAAATACAATGCTGGTACCTGTAAGACTTGGCCAGACGGTTAGCAGGAGACTGCTTGTTGGGGGAGGAGGAGGAGGGCAGGCGCTGAGTGGTCGAGTAGCCTTGCGTGTCTGAAGATGATCCCAGGCGCTGGAGCTTACTCGGGGAACCGGACCCTGACCCTCCCCCTGTGAGAGGAGAGCTGACACGCTGGGCAGGCAGAGTCGAGCTGGAGTAGTAGATACCTGAACATAGAAACATCATTATTTGCTTGTTACAGGAATTTCTGAACGTTTGTGATTGTGATCAGATTTATAATACATATTTACATAGGATTCTATTCAAAATGCAGAAGAATGAAATAGGTCTAAATAGATCTAAACAGGCTAAGAGTTACAGAAAATATATTGTTCTTTACAGAGGACATTTGTTTATCTACATAATTTCAGCCTTTGCAATTTGATCATTTTGATTTGATATACTGTGCAGCTATTAGACAATATATCATTTTATTTGTTCACATGGACCCATATGGTAGTGGTTCAATCCCAACAGCCTCCAGGTCAAAGTGACATTGTGTCCTTGAGTGAAACACCTTCACTGCAGTGTCTGCCAGCACAGGTATATGAATGTGTGTGTGGGTGAATGGCTCCTGGATGTAATATGATTCAGTGCCAAACAGAGATGGAAATGCATTATTTGAATTTACCATAACATTTAATTAATTTAGATATTACCGTATGTAATAGTAAGGTGTAATAACCTATAGTTCAATGTTCAATGCCTCTTTTTTGTATTCGAAACTGGTTAATACATGAAGAGTAAAATGACAAAACAAGGCTCACAGTCAAGTGCTAATTAGTCTATTGTTATGACACACAACACAATAAAAAAGGCTGGCATAAACTATTACAATTAATACAAGCCAAGTGTGCAGATAACTCTACGCATTTTGCACTTTTAAATGGTTTTAGCAACATACAGGAACTGTGAAATAATTCAAAACACAAAAGCACTGTCGTGTATTGCGCTTTGACTGTTAATAAAAATTCAAATATATGTCATTCAGTGTCTGTGCATGCACGCAATCCCAGATGAATTTAAGAAAAACCTGGAAAAAAATGGTGGGGTTCGTACCTGACCCTGCCCCAGATTGTGATTGCTGCTGTTGGGCTGCACGACTCGATGTCACCTGGAGGCATTCAGAAAGGGGGATGGACAGATGAGAAGGAGAGAAAAGAAGGAGAGACAGACAGTATTAGAGGCAAGAAAAATGATAAAAGAGAATATAAAGTAAGGGACATCAAAAACGTTACACACAATGACTTGAGTCAGGACTTGGAGGAGTCATGGATGAACCCAGGCAAACTAGTAATGAAATCCCAACAGAAAACCAAAGACTGATACAAAGAGACTTGCAGAGATAGACCAGAGAGTCCTGGAGCACTGCTGGTTGAATTCAAATCTTTTAAGCCTTGTTCACCACCTACTCTGCGTGTAATGGCTGACGAATACTTCACCCATCGCAGTTAAAATACCATTACGTGAATTTGGAAATAAAATCATTCCAAAATTCCAAAAGACACCATTCCCACACTGATCGCTCATATTGATTTAAGGATTTTAAAATTATCTTTTCTATGTGTGTCATGAGTATGAACCATCCGTCTTGAGTTGTTTTAATTTGAGGCAAGATTAAAAATAGATAAGTAGAAAGAAATGCAAATCTCAGCTCATCACTTATTCTGAAATATGCAGTGAGTTCTTACAGAGGGAAAAGTAATGTGCCGGTTTGTGAGGCAAAATAACTGTGTTACAAACTGTGCCTTCAAAGCATCACACGCAGCTCTATCCTAATATACTCCAGTCTCCGGAGATAGGGAGGGGAGCATATGCCCAAGGATCATCAAGACATATTTAGCCTTATGCTGAAGCTGAAAGAAAAGGTGATTGACTTGCACAGTTCACACAGATATAGTCAATTTGCAGGCACTACTTTTCAATTTCAAGGGCCCGTGTTAAGTTATTTTCTGATCTATGTTGTAAGGCTGTTTCCTCATCAAAAACATAGCTGGAGTTTCGTTTTGTTTCATGCACATTTTTAGAACAGAAATCCTGCATATTTAAGATGAGTTCTGAACCTCACAATGTCCTGTAGTAATACAAGACCACTTCATGACAGCAGAAGGTGGAACAGATTACTTTGAGCTTTGGAAATACAGACAGACTAATAATAAAGGATTATTTAAACATGTGTGAATTAAAACACAACTCCAGGTATGTTTTACATATATATATTGAGGTAAGAACATTCTAACAGGGTTTAAAGCTCATAAGGGTTACATTACATGCTGGTGGTAAGCAAACTTAGCATAATAAGGTTTGCATAATGTTTTAAAGTAAGGTTATTTTATTGCTATAATACTAGTTTAAAATAAATATGATTAAATATTGTATGTTACACCATTGTGGCTGTTTGAAAAGAACTGCATTGCTATTCAAAAGAAAATAAGTAGTTGTCTAACCCTGAACATAATGAAGTCCTTTATTCATTGAAAACAATCTTTATTCCATATTCCTATGCAAAAGTAATGGTGTTTGTGTTGTGGCATAGTTCGATCCTACATAAATGTAAATATTTAAATAACTGAATGCATTCCCTAATTGTATTCTAAAAGTTTAATTACGCCCACAGTAAATGCACATTTTGAACATCATACAGTACAATCATCTTGTTTTAGTGCATAGGGACAAGGGTTATTAGAAAGTGTAATATTAAAACAGTCAAGGCTCTTTTCTTAATAGTCTCTAAACTATAAACGTGCTTAAAGAGGCCCCCTGTGTTGGTTTAGTAGGTTATGAAGCCAGGAGATGAGACTCAAGGCACAAAAAGTCTAGGAAACCGATTAATGCTTTATGTGTTGAACACTGCAGCTGTGCTAGAGCCATCAAGATGCAAAGTGAAACATAAATGGACTTAAGAGTCATGGAGGGAAATAGTGAAGAAGGATGGATAGATGGGCGCACCGTTCAGCAGCTAAATAAATGATGAGCGCAGATGAATTGTTGGCTGGCTTAACTAATATGCAGAGCCCCTGACACTGTAAGAGGCTGAGAGCTATTTCTGTGTCACTGACTGGAGCTGGTGTCTCTCCGTAATACAATAAACTCTTTGAGGTGCTGTGTATTCATGCATTATTAAAGGTGCATTGCACAACTTTTCTGGTGGAGAGTCCGATACCTTCTTGTCTCCCTGGAGATGTTGTTGCTCTTTTGAAATGTTCCATGGTATGGCATTAAACTTATCCATGTGGCATTTATTCATTCTAGGTGTTTCTATTGCTCAAAAACACAATTATTCCCTCTGTGAATAGGGACGAGTTTTACAGATGTGCATTTAATGTAGCATAGTGCTGTAACCTGCTTGTCTCCCATGTTAAAGGTTTAATCTTTATCTTTAACATTTATATCTATATCTAATCTACTATATATACTGTGGAACTTTCTAGACAAAGCAATAACATTTCCATGGAGATAAGTAAGTGGTGGACCCTGCACTAGAAATGCTACACAGTGCACCTTTAAAGCAGGTCCTCTCAGGGTTATAAATAGTACCCCCCAGCGAAATGGAACCATTGTCAAATTTACTCATGCCGACTCAGCTTCCTCGAGTATCTTCACAGTAGTTCATTGCTAACTGCTGTATATAGGAAATCTCCAGTCCTATCGTCAACCAACCAATCAGTCTATATATATTAGAGCTGTCAAGCAATTAAAGTATTTAATTTAATTGTGATTAATCTCATGAACGTCATAGTTAACTGCGTGATTCATCACAAACTAATTGCACATTTTTGCCCCTTGAATAATCATTTTAATACTCTTATCAACAAATAAAAGCGGATAGACTTGCTTTGTGCCAATGTTTCTTTTTCTTTTTTTACTGCATCTGTGTTCAAGAGTGTGTTTGGCTGCCGATGACATCACATGGCGTGGTTTGTTTCCATGTCGTAGATCTATATGCAGCAGCAGAGGTAACACTTTTAGCGGAGAATATAAGTCCAGCAGAAGAGATGTCTATTAAATGGTGAGACAGATGTGAGTCCTGCTGCGTTACAAGCTCCTCCATGAGTTTATGGATATAACAACAGCTCAGAGCAGTGAGAGGAGCCAGAGGAGAGGCACTGCAAAACTTCTGCCTGTCACAGTCCTTATCAAAGGTAAGCATGGATTCGCCACATGTTTTGCACTTTATTTGGTGTTTTCCTTGTATGAGCAACATTAACACACCTGACTGGGATTCTCAGTTTTATACAAATTGTTTCCTTCTGCTTTACTGCCAGATCCTGTAGTTTTTTTTTAACATTACTAGCAATGTAAAAAAAAGACACACACACACACACACCCACACCCACACACAGTGATTAAGTCAGATGTTTTAGGCATAACTGAACACTTGATTTAAATGACTACATGTTTTATCGTGCCAGTAACAACCCCAATTGCAATCCCTGACATCCAAAGCTCTTGTAACGAATGCCCCAAATAACATGTATTGTCCATATATGTGTTTTGCACCTGGCTGTCAGCACCAGTGGCCTGTGTAGAGGGTTTTTCATGAACAGCGAGCCCCGCTGCTGACAAGGCTGCCCCCATTACAGTGACAAGCCAAAAACATCAGCGCCAGAAATACACACATGCACACACACGCACACACACACGCACGCACACAGCCAGAGATGATGAGGAGAGCGGATGGGGCAGAGGAGGAAGGGAGGAGGTGTAAAGGGCAGGACATACACAGCAGAAATCCGAAACTACAAATGACTTTCATACAATAGGATTTCCTGCGTGCTAGTCTCTGTATCGTTTGCGTTTCAATTATGCTAAGTAAGTGTCAGAGAATGGACTATAGGGGAAGGCAGCTGCAGGTAAAATCTATTTTGAAAGACAGCTTGTTTATTTTTACTGCTTGACAAGTCACAAGCTATAGGGTAGGCAAACATGCTAGCATTTGTCTGGTCGTAAATGCAAATGGCTATTAAATGCATACACCGGAGTCTAATTGAAACCAAGGACAATGTAATAAAGTAAACACAGATATTCACCTAGTTAAATGTATGCCTATGTACGATGGAAGATGTTTATCACTGTAAAAGAAGGAACAATATAGCACCAAACTGTTATTTAAACGACTTCTTTCTTCTTTAAAGTTTTGGTATTAGCTGGGGGATTCACAAATGCCATAGTATGTCATGATGTGTTTAACTTTATAAACCAAAATCAAAGTTCATTCACAAATAAGGTTGTTAATAATGTTAATAGAGTTTTCAAAAAATCCAATAGAAACTATATAAAAGTGCCTAATTGCCCAAGCCTGAGGCAAAAGAAACAAGTATTGCAAAAACAGTCTATTCAAGCACTTCAAAGATTGATAGCCGTTCACTAAACGCAAGTGTTATTGATGCTCCCCATCTCTGCTCAGTGTTATTTTACCAGCAACACTCTGAGTCCCTCCCATATGTATCGATGGGGTCCTACCTGGTTGTAGCTGTGCACGGCTCCCCCGACCTGCCCGCTGCGCTGGGAGGCTGCTGCGGAGGAGATGTTGTCACTGAGGGCGAGGGTCTGGTTGCTATGGTAGCTGGCAGAGTACTGAAGCGAAGCCTCCGGGGTGGAGTTGAGCTGCAAGGAACTCTGGGAAAGAAGAGCCGGTCCTATAGGGGAGAGAGTTGGGGGCGGACAGGCAATAGAGGGGGAGAGACGAGCGATGAGTTTAGTTTGTCAATATTTGAAAGAGTACACAAAAACGATACAAAAGAGTAAGTTGGTGCGAGCGGAGAGGAGGACAGATTAACAGTGAGAGAAGACGAGGGAGCGATTGAGAGGAAAATGGGAGAGAGAGAGCAGCAATTTAGAGCAGATAGTGCAGCAGTGCAGCACTCTGTGAGTTGGAGATGGCATACATAATTTATTAGCAGAACGAAAGAAGAGCAGAGGAATATGGAGAGTATAGGAGGAGAGAGAGACAGAGGATGGATTGGATGGCAGGGCTTGGGCAGATAAAAGTTGTAATGGACTAAACAACTGACAAATAAAGTACTGTCTCTGAAAAGGTTCATTGTTGTGCTTGTAAGGCTGTCTTTGTTGTGCCTGGTTTGACCAATTAGTAATTAACAGCAGTGAACTATAATTTTAACTAACTTAGCACTGTATTCAGCAAAATAATAAAGAAATAACATTATATTTGAAATAATGTAATATACAAGCACAGTTCAAACTTTTAGAAAACTCTGGAATATATCACTGGGGTAATAGATCCCATAATATGCAGCAGGCAGCTGAGAGAGTGAGCAGTTCGACTGGTCAGATGTGTGTGTGGGTGTTTGTACGGTTTGATTTTATTGAAGGGCAGTTAGGTCTATGACCTGTGCTCTCGGCGGTGCATAAATATTTGATCAAGTTGCCACTTTTACTCTCGTTCCCTCACTGAATACATTACAGAGCATCCCTGTTTTTACAGATGGCAGAAGGGAAGCAGCAAACCACCATCACTTTGTCAAACTTTAAAATCCTTGTCTTTAAATATATAGAAAATGCTTATATCTTCTTCACAAACCCTATATAACAAATGCTTCTTATTATTCATCTCCATATCTCTATACTGCCGACACTCTGCCAGAATCCTTTTCAAACTATGAGTCTTAGCGCTGTGAACCAGGATCAACTCCTCTGCTTCTCGCCCTCACAAAAGACTCATCTTTCTCTTCCTTGCTTGCTTTTTATGAATTATTAATCAGCACTTTCAGTTACACACACTCAGTGGGCTCCCAATTTTATCGTCAGTTGTGGTGTTTGTTGCAGTCCTGGCTAAACTGTATCAGTCACACCATATGATGTAAGTGCAGAGTCTGTCTGTGACAGGAACGTCATCAAGTATGTAGAAATGTGTCTGCATATGTGAACAGCTACTGCTAGACACAACATTATGCTGACACTTAAGGAACACAATACCACGTTCATAATTAGTTTAGCTAAATGTTTGTTTTAAAATGAGTTAGACAATGCTCATGCTGACTCAATCCATTACATTATAATGAAGGGAGAATTGTACTTTCATTTAAATTGAATACACAATTAAAAAGTTTTGAATTTAGTTGTACAAAGATACTTGCAATGGCAAAACATTTTAGTAAAGGTTGTGTCTAAGTTGGCTTGTACCTTTTGTGTAACAGCGCAATATGAAACAAATCACAGCTGTAATGGAAGCTTGTTATATTTTGTGCTTTGGCCAGATCACTAAAATGTGCGCACATACCTGGTTCACTACTGGTAAAACTGCAAAAACCATAGTATCGTATTTGGATTATTTGTTTCTATTCTAACTGATCAAAAATAAAATATACAGCAGCTAAACTTCATTGTATTTTAACATGAATAAAAAACAAAATTTGTGTCACATTGTGCTGAGCGATATGTGCATGGCCCCTTCTGAAATGCCATCCATTAAAGCAATATCAACTATCAAAAAGGTCAGCAGACAATAAGTGAAAATGGGAATGCAGTCTTCCAAACCAGTGACCTGCAATGAAAATGCCAGCCTGCGCATTTAGCAAGTGCCCATACACCAGCCTGTATGCCACTCACGCCTTTGATTTCCTCAGAGTATCGCAACACTCGGCTATGAAGAGTCGCAAATCACTTTAAATGGACTCTAGGAATAAAGCAGGGGCACTTCATTGTACAACTAATCATAATATTGGCAGCTTGTCTTGACGTAAACTGTCCACGATCCATTTGGGATTTGGTGCAAAGAGAGGTGGATTTGCTTATTCCGCTCACTCTCCTTCTGATTTTGGCTGATTAGTAAAAGCTAGTGGTTTTACAGTTGTATTTCTTACATGGAGGCCTGTCATAATAATTACTATATCGACTTATCATTCAGTATAGATGGAACAATACATTATGGGTCTATTTCTATCTTGAGGGATTTTTCTTTATACTCGCGAGGAACTTTCTGGTTAAATAAATAATTTCTATGACTCATAGATTCAAACTAACTACTTAGGTGATCAGTGATTCATTCTGATATTTATTCATTGCAGTTTGTGCCTTTTAACTGTATTATACATTTAGAATATTTCTGGGGGATAATCCTGCTTTTCTGTTTCTTGCAGTGGCATAAATTAGTTTCAGTATTAACGTTTATCTTCAGTATTATCACCAACAGCGACAGGCCTACTCACATGGCACTAACTAACAAAAATAAAAGGAAAAATACAAAAAAAACAATATTATAATTATCACAGCTATTACAACATAGCCCAATTCACATCTTCACATCTGCTGTACCAATTAGATTTCTTAGCACGACATCTCTAACTGCAAATAAACAACACAGTCAGAATCTGTTTCAGTTTTGTGCAAATGAGCAAGAAGATGGCTGCATTGTACTTACGGTCGGCACTGTCCAGTATGCCAGATTCTTGTAGAGAACGAATGCAAGAATCCACCAGCTCAAGGCCTGTGGTCAGCTCATCCTCTATGTCCTTCTGTCCATCTGCTGCGGAGCAAAGGAGAAAATGGTCAGAAAGACAGATTACACAATGACAACATGTGAATCAAAACTAATATTTGCATGGTTTCTCTGATTTTTTTCCGCAATTTGTCAAATAAATACACATGGATCAACACTGCAGGTGCAAATGTAGACTAGACACATCACACACATCAGAATGTAATCACACTCAATATTTGTGCTTTGTAAATCCCAGCACAAACTAATTCTATTATGTTGTTAAAGGCAAATGTTTCTCTTTGTAAAGCTGCATTGTGTAACTTTTCTGGTGGGAGGTCTGTCATATGATTTTCTCCATGTAGATGGGATTGCTCTGCACGAAATGAGACCAAACCAGAGCAAGTTATGGGTCTGATCTGTGAGGAGGCAATCCCACTCACAGTCAGAATGCTTGTTTTTTTGAGCTAATAAACCCCCTGTATTATGTTTATTATAATAAACACATATCATACACATCATTAGTTTGTCTCTTTAAAGCTCAAAATGCTCTGTTCCACTTTCCAGTTAACCTTTTACCTTATGTTCAGTAGAGATTAGCAGTTTCAGGGCAGAAATCGTCCAAATAATCCTAGTGAAGGTGTGCGGAGTTCAAAAACACAGTGGAGCACTTCCTATTGAGTGTTTTCTGTAAATATGTGTTTGTGTGTTCAGCATGTGTCAGTGAAATAAAACTAAACTCCAGGTATATTTGTGATGGGGAAAGAACATTAAAACATAGATCAGAAAACAGTATCATGGGCCCTTTAATAATAATAAAACATACCGTGATTTCAAATAGTATCGTGATAAAAAAGTATAAAATTACCTTGTGCATTCCAGCGATACTGCTCATCTGAGGAGCTGCGAAAGAAAGTCAATAGGAACATTGTTAGAACACGTGTCATAACTGTGCTTTTCCATCACCGATCCATGCTGCCTTATTGTTACTTTCAGAGAAGTGACACAGACACACGGCCAATCATCCACATTCACCCACAGGGGCAAAGATGAACCTTTCAAAAGTTAATGATACGCTCCAAGTATTTCAACAAAGGGTGCATTTAAACACGAGGCTACCGTGTTTTAAAATCGACACTTGTTACCCCAAAGGATTGTTAATGTATGCCCTCAGATGCCTTGCTGACTTCCAATTGACACGTTATTGACAGGTGGTTGAAAATAAAATAAAAAACAAAGAAAAAGCGACTGAGAAATGCATGGGGAGTATTGAGCCGAGAGATCAATGTAGACGCACTCGCTGTTTTATATATATACATGGACTGATAAGACTTGATTTAAACCATTAACAGGCTGTCTGGGGTTATCCTATTTAGGCCGCTTGTTATTTCACAAACTTCGTAATTGAATGTCTGTCAGACGCTGTGCATGTGCATCTTGTTACTCTTGTTACTATTGAACCATTAGTGTCTAAAATGCCTGGAAGGGTTATTTAATGTACACTGTAGCTGAAGTATATGTGAATTGGAGAATACATTTACATATGTTTATCTGAGCTTTTGTATGCTTGGTTGCGTGTAATGGACAACCAGAGATGAGCGCGTGGTTCTAAATAGCCATAATGTAACAGGGTGAATAAATCTATTTTGCTTTAAAGAGGCTGGTTTGAAAAGAGTCAGTGTCACAGGATTTTTTTTAAATGTGGCTATGAGTGTAATTTGAATAGACTGGACATTTTATAACACATAATAGACAGATCTGTAGTTAATTCTGCAGTCACGATCAAGAACTTTGCTTTCAAATCCAAGCGTGAATAACCAAATTCAGTAGAAATTGGAATTAGAGTTCAGATCAAAGGTTGGTGTTTGAGTTTAGGGCAGAGTTTTAAGGTGCATTTATTGAAAATTGGAAAATTGTCCCCGGCATTTGACTCATCCTTCAACGCCGCTGGAGCAACTTGTCAAAAGGGACCAATTTCTGAATTTCGAGCTTAGCCAGGACTACCTTTCTACTGGAGGGTGCACCACCTGCTTGTCTCCAGGGAAATATTAATGTCCCACAAAATCATGAGGGAGACAAGCAGATTAACGCACTACGCTGCATTGCAATTTAGATCTATGGAGAGTAGTCCCTATTCACAGAAGGAATTATTGTATTTTAAAGCAATAGAAACACCCGTAATGAATAAATGCTAGATGTAAATGCCATGAAACATTCCAGGCAAATAACATTTCCATGAAGACAAATACGTAGCGAACCCTCAACCAGAAAAATTGGCCAGTGCCCCATAATTTCATCTAAAACTCCACACAGAAAGGGAGACAAATCCACAACCTTCTTGCTGTAAGGTAAAAGTACTTGCCTCTGAGCCACCTCGCCAAACCACAAAACAAGTCAAGACTAAGGTCGTGTTGAGACATTGTGCAATTTTCAGAAGGATGGACCAAATAAGCAGATTTGGACATGTAATAAATCGTAAAAAAAACCAAACTTGAAACCCTGAGATGCGAGGAACTTTTGCTTTCATAAGAGACAAAAAATCACAAGCAGGTATTTTAGTCTGGCTCTTTACTATTTCAAGTCCAGTCTCAAAGTCCTGACCCTTGAGAAGACATGAATACAAATCAGAAATCCAAGTTTGAGCCAACTAAACTCAAACTAGTATCTGTTACAAAACCAAAAACAATACAAACTTTCGAAAAACAACCAATTGTAAAGTGAATTCATACGGCATATTTATGGAAAGCCACATTACAGGTGTGCTACTGTCATTGCCAACCCAATTTATAGTGAGTGAAAATTATCCAGAGTCATAAGAAATCCAAAGAAAACAGGAGAGCAGATGCTACTTCCTTACAAATCAAACAGGCTCATCTGCAGAATAAACTTGGATTCGCTTGACATTTAGGCATGACTTGTGTTTATCTTTTCCTCCAGATGCTGCTTCCTCTGATTCTGTTTTATTTAAAGGCCGTTATTATGCAGCACAATATCACGGTCATGCAACAGAGCAGTGACTAACAAGGACACAAGTTTGCATGCCAAAAAATATTCTTTATCTGAGGACAAATTCAATCATTTAGTATTGAGGGCAAGTTTAAAGTCGCTGTGTCCTTAAAGGTCCCATATTACGCCAAATTCTGATCCATGTTATAATATTGTTTCCTCATTAAAACATACCTGGAGTGTGTTTTCTTTCATTCACACATGTTGAACCCTTCTCAAACGGAAAATACTTTGTTCCAGATGTAGCTTTTAACTTGAAAACTAGTGCTTCGTGACATCACAAGGTGGAACAGAGCATTTTGAGCTTTGGGGATGTCAGACAGACTCATAATAAAGGATTATTTAATGTGTGAATGAAAGAAAACACAACTCCAGACATGTTTTTGATGAGGAAATGACATTCTAACATGGCTTAAAGCTCACAAGAGTCGGTTTTATGTGATATAGGAACTTTGCCCCTATGTACGAATGTGGTGTGTGCATGGGTGATAATTGCAAAGGCCGAGGGGGCAAATTGGCAGCCCCACTTACATCAGTCTAACCCAGGGTAGTTGTGATTAGAGCGGCTGCTTACCACCATCAAGTGTGGGGAAAAAGAATAATGCTCAAAATTGTATAGCAACTTTGAGTGTCTGGGAAAGCTTTATATAAGACAAATGCATTATAATCATGTTTCAAACCTTTCCAGACACTAAAATGTTTTATAGTTACAAAAATACATAAGCCAGTGGACATTGTGTGCAAAAAAAAGACAAGCGTTTCCATTTACTGTCTAGGAAATGTATATAGATGATTAATGCATGTAGCCAAATAGTGATTCAAATTATAAACTGCCTAGAAAGATATTGAGATTAGATTTGGTCCACAGCAGGCTTTAATAAATGGAAAATTGAATGATGTAAAAGAGGTCATGATTTTAGTCCAAAAAAGAAGACTGTTTGACAATAGATGTAATTTAGCAGAGAATCATACATAATAATCCTGTAAGAGAAAATTGTATCTGTAATTTAATGAAATGTCATTTGCACACAAGAAGTTTGAACCAGTTGAAGTTGTGACTCAGAGGCCATTTTAACTAAACTCCCCGTGTAGGTGTGACCTTGATTCATGTAGGCCAAAGTCAGACAAAAAGGAGGTTTGCTAAGAAAGAAACTGCGCTATTATCAGGACAAATATGACGCATGTGTAGAGCTACAAACTTAGCTTTTGACCAAATGATTTTGATCTGAATAATAATAATAATAATTTGGGGAACTGTGTGGCATGTACAATTAACATTTTGCGCTTTGTGAATCACCGGTCTGTTTGTATGACCTTTCTAGATCATCTTATTGTCAAACGCTTCTGACTGAATGCCATTATTAGCCTTTTCGTATTCAAACTCAATTTTGATACAAAGGAATCATACTTAATACCAATTTTAATACCACAGTGAGAATAAAATGGTGGAATGTAATTTTCAATACTAAATAGCACTTTATGTTTCAACACTTTTATAGTTTTGATAAAGCTCAAGGTCAAAAGAAACAATTTTTTTCATGATAATTGGATTTTAGTTTTTGTCGATAAGTGCTTAAATGAGTATCTGGTTTCTATACTAGTTTGAGTTTCAAGAACCTACTTTGTCAAACAGCGATCTTCTTTATGCCTCGCGACACCATTTGGGAATCGCTCTCTAGACTGACTGCTCTATCCTTTGTGGTAAAACTTAAAACAGTTGAAAATCTGTCTGATGATGCAAACGGAGTCAGAGGTATCCAGTGGAGTGGACTTGGAGAAGGAGTGACGAAAAGACCCACATTGTCACGGATGAGGGACTGGGAAAAGTGCTGCATTATTCCACAGCATTGCACCCTCTTGCATGCAGTGCCACTACTCCGCACATCCCGTATAGTCACACTAAGGGTGCTTAAAGAGACATTTTAAAACTACTCCCTGCTGTCTACAATAACTGGGCAAATGTCAGCAGATAGGAGTGTAGAGAGTAAGAGTGTGCATGGGAATCTGAAAATGTAGTATAAATAGAAGTAAGAGATTAAAAATAGTTTAATATAGTAATTTTTGTTTTGGAGGTATGCAAAATTAAATTATTGCGAGTTGTCTATATGTAGGGAGGTTCTCCAAGACAGAATAAAAACATTATAATATATACATGGTTCTATTTAAAGTACAACAATTCACCCTTGTAGTAGATAATCCCTGTATATTTGTATTTTGTATTATTACATTTCTATATAGTGTTTCTACTTGCACATATACATAATTATGCCTTATCAGACACCGTTTGCTATTTTTTTTACTAGTACCATTTATATTTTTGCTCTTTATCATAATATAATGTGATGTATGAGCTACTGTGTTTAAGATCAATATATTACTGTTAGTAAATTGTGTGTGTGTGGGTTTGTTTTTTTTTTAATAATAATAATTTGGTCATTTTTGAGGGAATGAATACCCAGTACATTAGAAACAAAATAGACACAAGACATAAGAAAGTATAAGACTAACACACATACAATAAATCAATAAATCGTAATAAATATTATAGTACAGAGTTCCTCAGTGCAGGTTGTGTGAAGTACAGTTTTCTTAATTCAGTGTTTGCATGTGTGTTTTCAGGGCTGGTAAATTTGCATTTACATATTTTCTTTTGTTTTCTGTTTTATTGGCAACCTCAAAAATGCACTTACACCTACAATACATTAAACATTATATTATACAAACATATACATGCACATACATTTTAACATTTTCCTTTTCAAATAAAAGTATGTTATTCTAATTTACCGTCCTTTGTCCAAATGGGGTTTTGCCACAGTCCATGAGCCAACAATGTGTTCATACTTTGTGTCCAAAAGCAGTCAGCTCCATAGAAATTAAATAAAAAAGTCTATCGATATCTAAGCACTTTTGTTAACGTTCCTTCCAGTTCATCATAATAATAAGTCCAATGATAATATGTGGTCCATGAGTTCTTATTCCAAGCAGCAGTATATTCTGCATTTTTAAAAGAAACATAATGAATACAGGTTCTTCAAAGTATGATCACTCAAAAGGTATTATTACTAAATGCTACTGAGTATAATATAATTTACTATAACTACTGCTACACCTACCACTGCAACCAGTAACTACCAGCAACAAAACAGCAAAATCCTTACTATAATCCATGGTTATATATATATATAATACATGGATTTTATTACTTATTATTTATAAAGTCCTCTTTGAATATCCAGTACAGTAACATATATTACTGGAGGCCTATTGCACAAACCTCCCACACTGTGTACTGTAAGTATACGAAGGCTCTCTACATCTCTAGACATAGACAGTTTCCGATAGAAAAAGTTGCTAACTGCATTCTATACATGGAACAACTGCTCCAACATCCCCGAGCGCAATAATACAGAGATTTTACTGCTTGTGCTTGTGTTGTTAATAAGTTTAGGACATAAATATGGACTGCAGTGAAGCTATAAAGGGAGAAATTCCTGCAGAAGCATACTTCATGAATCATTAGTCGGCTGTGTTAAGAGCATTAGCCTGACAGAGTTACCCACTGCCACGCACGGTTCAGCTCCAATCCTCCAGCTGTCTCCCTGCACAGATAGTAGCACTTTAGAAACACTTTGCTTCGACTTGATAAGGCTGTCAGCGCGGATGTTCCGATGCTACACAAGCAAACACGCATGCAAGCTCCTGTCTGCCTCCCATTTAAGCTTTTTGGACACAGACACCTGCTATAAACAACAAAGGGAAGATTCTCTCGCAGCACAAGTCAAAGTGAAACTGGGGGAGAAAACACAAAGCATGTGGTTTCTTTCAAACTCAACAGAACAGGATAAATGTCAAATATAGTGGACAACTGTAACTCTTTGTGGAGTAAAGTGTGCCCATGACATTTGCACCTAACATGCCCTGTTTCAGGTAGCAGACAATGATATTTCACACACAGGGCTGGGCACCATTTTAACCAAGATTTAGTCTTTTCAAATCTTCAGTGATTTTCTTTTACATTTCAAATATGAAATTTCAACTAAATCGTACTGTTATAACTTATAACCATAACTATAAATCATAAATCTTAAAACAATTATAGTTAAAGGGCCAGTATTCTGCTATTTTATGATCTGTTATAATGTTTCTGGATTAATGACATGATATCTGTGAAATTGCAATTTTTTCAGTTAAAAAGGTTCAAATTTCAATTATTTTTAAAATTATAATTCACCACATACCTGTAGTACCTCTGACCTCCATGAAACCAAATCAGATTTTTGTACTTTTAGTGTTAAAATGTTATGTGGTGTGACGATCCGTCCTGCAGATTTTTAAATTTTTTCTAAATCTAATTCAATTTATTTTCTTTCTTTTTTGGCATATTTTCTAAAGTGTTTTGTAGTCCAACATGAAATTTCATCTTTCCTGAATAGATATTTCCCCCGTAATATTCAAATAAATCAGAGCGTGTCCATGTTTTCAAATATCAATATCATGTTCATATGACTCAGAACTTAAATTAATATCCCAACCAAAATAGCCAATTTATGTACATAAAAAACACTAAAAATGCTTAATATAAATGACAAACATAGATTTATGCAGACTGGACATTATAAATATTTGAAAAAGTTCAATAGAAACTAAAATTTAAAATTTGCCTGTTGAAAATCCTCATGTGTCATTGACCCTTCTACATCAAAAACATATCTGGATTTGTGTTTTGTTTAATTAATTGTTTAACACACACACATCCTGCAAATTTAGGCTGAATTCTTATCTTGAACAGAAATACCACTATACAGGAAGTGCTCCGCAGTGTTTTTAAACTCCATACATCTTCATTAGAATCTTTTAGATCATTTCAGCCCTGGAACTGTCAAATTCTAGTTTTTAGATCATTTCAGCCCTGGAACTGCCAAATTCTAGTTAAAAAAAGGTAAAATGTAGCTGTTAACTTGAATAAAAAATCTACTATATGACATGACAAGAGAGAAGAGGGCATTTTGAGCTTGGGAGATGTAGACAGACTAATAATAAGGTTACTTAAACATCTGTGAATGAAACAAAACACAACACCAGATATGTTTTTGAGGAGGTAACAACATTCCATTCCAATATAACTAAAAGCTAACTAAAAGAGTCACTTTTGTTTAATATAGAACCTTTAAATATCATTGCCCTCTAATGCAGATGTAGTTTAGTGCTGGTTTGAAGTTGTTCTGCGTTTTGGCGACACTGGTTTACATGCATCGCCAGCAGCCACATTAAACATATTTGGAATGACAATATCATTAGATTTGGTTATGTTTTATTGCATGATTATCCACAATTGAAGCTGTAACAAATGGCGGTGGGGCAGCGCTCTTTATTGATCTCATTTATCGTGGCCCCTGAGAGGACACATGTCAAGGTCAGCTGATGCAGGCTGTGGGCTAAGAGCAATCCTGTGTCACGCTCAAGGACAAATGGATGAAATGAGTGAACGCCCACGGACACGGCAGCAGGATCCATGAAACGCACAATCACAACTTCCTACTTTGAGCCACTGTCATCTACAAGACTCACGGACAGCTTATCCCACAGCTATCCCTGTCACCATAACAAATACTGAAGTGAAATATATTGCTCGTGTGAATATCGATGATAAATGATAATACTGAAACTAATTTATACCACTGATACAAAGCCCAGAGCAGATTTAAAGGTGCACTGTGTGATTTGTCTGCTAGAGGCTCCATCAGCTTTTGGTCTGCTAATTTGTTCCACGGTATAGCCATAAATGTATGAATCTGCATGGAGTCTTGCAAGCCAAATTACATGTTAGGTTTGTGGAGAGGCAACCCCACTCATAGTAAGAATTGGATTTTTTTGTGCAATAAATAACATTTGTATTTAAGACAGATTAGTTTAATAACATACTGTGGACAATTTAAACCAAAGCATTGACATCCCCAACTAAAAACTAAAACTGTCGACAATACTATTTAATATTTATTTAATATTACTGAGCTGCAATAAATAAATACCAGAATGAAACGCTTGTGCTTGGTCATTATTCTTTCCACCTTTTGCAGCTACTACAACTTAAATCTTATCATTTCCCAGTAGTGCAAAGAAAATACACACAATAAATACCCCAAAAATATAATATTGTACACTGAACAATACTAAACACTAAGTCAATATTGTAATTTCCATGACAGGCTTTTAAAACATGTTTCAAATGTTTTTACAGTGTGTTGGTTTTATTGGAAAGCACTCTCGTCACCCTGCGTGTTGTAAAGGGCTCTATAAATAAAGTTTGATTGATTGATTGATGACAGGCCTAGCCACAGCTCAGGGCAAAAACACATGTCACACTGCAACAGCTAAACCAAAAAAAAAAAGAAAAAAATCATGTCCAGTCTGCATTTTACTGACCTATAATGTGAGTAACTAGCTTTGAATGGGTCATAACATTTCAGTTTCCCCTTAAAACATAAATAAGCCTGTAGACATTAGGTCAGCGTGAGCGAGAGGCCTGTTAAAACTAATGATTATATGTTTTATTCACTGCCAAATTTTAAGTGCAGCACAGATATCATTGTTCTTTTTACAGTCAAGTGCAATGCTTAAATTAACTCTCTGTGCCAAAGGTGGATATAAAAGGAAACCAAAGCCTATAACCTGAACTAGACCTTATATAATTGTCCATTAAATAGGAGATTTTGCTTTTCAAGTTATATTGGCTAAATGTAGGACGAAGGGTTAAAAAAAAGGAAATGAAAAATGAAAATCACAATAAAATATAATGTGAACTAAATGAAACATAAAATGACTGTGTCCGAAATTGCTTACAAATTGGGGTGGGTGCCATGTAAAAAAAAAAAAAAAAAAAAAATCAACATTTTCTTAGAGCCAGACTATAATCCTATATCAAAACTTCAACTTCAACTTAAATCATTATATAAGCATCAATATACTGTACTTGACCACACTATTACATTGGAAAAATACAAACATTACAGCGCAGGCAAACATTTACATTCACACCAAACCAATATTATTGCCGCGCACAGATAATCCCTCAGAAATCTTCCTTTCAGCTGTGATCTGGAGCATTCTTGCCCACCTTTTTATTCTAATCTGTTTCACATTGGATACATTGTTCTCCTAAATTATGACAATGTTGTACAAAATGACAAAAGCCAACAGCGTTCATTGATTATGCATTTTTTCATTAAAGGATTCAAGTGTCTTTATATTGTGCTGGTTAGATTTAATGTCATTTTGAAAGTCTAGAGAACCAGTGCATGTTTAAGTAGAGAGGCGCATTATAGAGACAAATTCTGAATCCTGACATGTTAGTTTCACTATAAAAGGATATCATAATTGGAATGAAGTGCAGTTTTATGCCATTTTTTCCAAGCCCTATTACCGATGTAGTGTGAGTTGGGGATACAGCAAATTGAACTGTTGCTTGGATACATGTCGACCCGCTGTTTGCCGTCTTTACACCCAGACTTCATCATTGTCATCTTCAAAGTGCAACATCGTAGTGATAATCAAATGATCCGTCAATCAAAACAGAGAAGAAAGCTTGGCGCCATTGTGCATGTGTGCGTGAGAAAAACTATTGCATGAACAGGGCAAAATGACAATGTGTATAAGGAGAATTAACCAACAAAAGTCTTTAAACAATAAGCAAAGTCAAAACATTGAAAGCTAAAAGCTAAATTGTGTTTTGCTTATGCTGATTTCTGTATGGTCTGTCACTCCATAGACTTATATATGCGAGTATTGTGAGAGTGTGTGGGGGTAGCCATGCACATTAATCTATTCACAAGCAAATCTATTGTTCACAGGCTGCGGCTCAGTGCAAACTTTTGTGGTTCTGACAGCTTGAGTGACATTTCAACACTGTGGATGGAAGAGAATTGTCTAGTCAAGAATTCACAAAAATGTCTTCTAATGCCTGACTTCTGACGGCAGCAACAAAACCTCTACGCCTATAAAAACGCAGAAAACAATGCGTCTTAGTTTGACAACCCAAACAGAGCAGTGCAGCGTTCCACAGTTATCCTAAAGTCACATGGGACATGTTCAGATGCAGATTTAGCTTTTTGAAATCTATATACACGACGTGTCACTCTAACTTTTGTCTAGCTGGGTCCCACACTTTTGGGCTTTTTGTCCATACTTAAGGTACCATTACCTGATGAGCTGGCAATATAAATTCAACTTTTTTCCATGATAAAATATGCAGTTTAGTAATAATTCTCCTTCTCTGCGTACAGATGGTTCGGAAACACTAGAATTCTGAAGCATATATTGAGACTTTGCAGTACCCACATGTTGAAGGTGTTCTACATGTATCTCTGCTGGTGGAATGTTCAGCTGTTACCATGGTGACACAATTCACACATTAGCAAACACTTTCAAAAAGTTTGTCTGAAAGTCTGAAAACCAAGAAAAAATAAAAACAACACATTTTTAAGAGCCTGTGATCAATACGAGTGTCCACGGTCCTGTTTAGATCCTGAAAAACTATTTGCTACTTGCTACTTATGAATGTGATTTTATATGTAAGAGACTTGTTTAAAAGCAAAAATCTGCTCAGCAATTCTTTACGTTCAAAATGTGTTAAAACAAAGATCAGATTAAGTCTAATTTGATTAACAGACTTTCAAACAGAGCAGTGCTCACAGTTAGCTACACGCCCAGTTTATAACCTCAGCTGCAAAGTGTCAATACCCAGTAATTTCATCTTCTCATGGGCTGATTTATAAACTGGTAGGGATTATCTATAACATTAAGGTAATATAATACGGTGGGGCTAATTTCCTCTGCAGTTGTGTGCATTTCAATGTGGACGTCCAGGGACCAACACCTGCTTTGCTCTATTTCACCCCCTGAACATCTGCTGTGTGTGTCTAAATCACTGGGCTATTAGAGTTATTATGATAGGTGGGCTATGGCGTTTTGCACTGCACAGATAATGACAGAATACCTCCATGCATAATTCACCAGGGACGAGTGGCCTGACTTTGCGTGCCCTATTTTATTGTGTTCTCACAGTCAGGGCTGTCTAATATTTATCCTCATCGTACAAGGCTCTGCTCAGCCCGACTGCTGCACGTTACTGAACTAAACATAAAAAGAGCTGCCAGCCAGTATTAGGGAGGTTTAAAATAAAGTTTGACTCTTAAAGAATCTCAAGAAAGAGGGTTTGCTGATAACTTCCTATAGAATATCTCCCAGCTATATTCAATCTAACTTGAATCAAAAAATGTACTTTATTTTGGATCACATCTGATATCGTCATTCTTTATGCTATTTTACACTGCTAAATACAAACTGGACTGAAAAACCATTGTTATTTTATTAAGATGTGGTTAGAATAGTGCTATTTAAGTGCCATTACTTAAAATAACATTACTCTAAGTAATTAATTAGTGATCCAAGATATTTCTCAAGTTAAAAAGTATTTGGAAAAGCTACAACTTAAGTACAAGTAAATGTAAGAGTAACTGTCTGGACATAGGATCTGATTTTCATTTTGCAAGAGACACATAAGTTCAGAACATTAATACTGACAACACAAAGCTTTATTACTTGTACTCACTTGTACACAATATTTGAGTAGGAGTAAGTGTCTTAAAACTCAAGAGTAGTTTATGAGGTAAGTATATTAAAAAGTTACTCAAGTAAAAGTAACTGCGATCTACCCTCCTCTGCTGTTTAGTCAGTTTGTCTCCCATGATTGGCAGGAAGGATAAGGGGCCCCCCACCAGGTAACTATAGGTGACATTTAAATCTACACTGAAAATGACAAGCTGACAGGCTGAGGGGCAGAGGAAACCCCCGGCACATGGACAGACTCAAGGCCAATGGTGTGATGTCATGGTGGATGGGACAGCTCGGGGCTCTGGGGGCAGGCGCCGCTGACAACGTAAATCAGTCATCCCCAGAGGATAATCTCGCAGTGATTTAGAGGGAGTCACCGAGTCACTGCTTCCAGCCCAATGGAGGGAAGTATTAGTGCGTGCACATAGTATATGGAGGAGCAGGGGGAGAGGTTAGCCACCGTCTCTATTAGAAGCCCCCGCGAGACTAATTACGAATACTCACTGGCTCCATGCATCCACATCTGTAATTTAACACCACACAAGAACTGTCACTGCTCCGATGTGTGATCAGGGTAATGGCACAACATGAGCCCCATGCTGTCAATATCCATGATTCAGGAGAGACCACTCAAAGGGCGCGCCATGGGGTATTACGCAGAGACACAAATTATGATACAATTAAGCTCAGTGGCCAGAATGTCTGACCGGAGGAGGATGACCTCATGTTCGCGAGGAAAATGTTCCACAGCCCAGCTACAAAAAAGTGAGTGTGATCATTGTTTTTATAGCAGACAAAAATGCAAAGTTGCAGGTTGCTGAGAGGTCAGGTAGTTAGCTCGCTGCTTTCCTAATTCAATGGGACAGTGGATTTAGAATATAAAGTAGGGTAAAGATGAAGGTGCTTGTACTGTCAGTGACGTGGGCAGGTCAGGATACAAGATTTCCAATTTACAGAAGTTAATTTGAATACTGAAAACACCAAAACAAAACAAAATAAACCAAAACTAAAAAGGAAACACTGACCAAAATCAAAATTCTGCATTCAAAAACAAGTGTGTATTTTATAAGTGAACAGATCCATGGGTTTCAGAATGATGCAATTAAAACTGTAAACCAAAATAATATATATTTTCACACTTGCACTAAACTTAATTCCATGGAACGAATCTAATGAGCAGCCCCCCCACCAAAGGCCAAAGAGATTACACAACCAGTTACTGCACCAGGTACAATACAGCTTTGTTTAATTTTCAACCGCCGTCATTTGCACATAAAAACAGACTGCCTTAAGCTGATATGTATGCCTTTGGTCTTTTAATAAAAAACTACCCGCTGGAGAAAACATCCTCCTGTAAATAAACACATTCAATAACAAACAATTGAAAATTAGCATACACTTAGCAGCCTCGTTCGTGCCAACTTTGGTCTCAAAATGCAAATAAATCCATGTAATGTATACTAATGCCCACCGCTTACACGCACGTCATGTAATTAATATTATAATGTTTTCCATGAGGGTAGGTGACTCTTTGGAGTGCAAATGCATGTTCTGTTACAGTGTAGGTGTATGGGTAGGCACGCAAGGTTATAGGGTGAATCACGAAGCCCATGCATAAAACATGTGGCTGTATGGATGCTTGTACAGTGAGGGCTGATTGATAGGTGGTGTAACATATGAATCATAGCAGGTTTTTTAATTAAGCGCTATGGTATGGGAGCTTCTTGGTCATATCATTAATTACCATGGAGATTGGATGACTATCATATCCAAACATACATGCATCATTCCTGCATGCAGTTACCCAGCAAAATAAGATATGGCATGCATAAGGTTTTCTCTCACTAGCTGTAGATTCTTCCCTTTGAGAAATGAGAAAGAGAAATCGCTTTCATCTCTCAGTAAGCATAAGGTTTTGAATCATTTGTGGACATTACAATTAATGGATAGTGGGTGTTTTCTCTAGTAAAAACTAAAACCCACTCATATTAGCAAAGTAATGTTTGTTTTATCTTTTTTGTTGCAACAGTACTTTGAAGAAAGGTATGTACACCTACACATTTGATTGAGAGTATGGCTTCACTTGGGGAAAAAAATAAATTGCAATCACTGATTTGCTTTTTGTTATCATAATGTAATCATCATGACCAGGGTAGTTTTAAAGATCCAGTATTAAGGCAATATTGACTTTTGAGAGTGTTAAGACATGTCAGAATGTTGTAACCTCATCAAAACCATCTGCAGTTGTATAGTTTGTGTTGTTCCATTTGCACATGTTTGAGAAACGCTTTCTCTGTTCCACCTGATGATGTTGTGACTCTAGTGAAAGTGTGTAAAGTGTAAAAACAAAGTCTTGCACTTGCTATATTACCACGAGGCAACACAAGGTGGAATCCCAAGGTGGAGTGTTTTCTGTCTGAGAGAAGAACTCAGCAGTAAATATATATAAATATGGGGCCTTTAACATTTAATAAAGCTTGACCCAGTTATACATAAGGGCTGTGACAATTAATCTAATGAATCAAATGATACAAAATTACTGCATGATTTCAAATACAAAATAATATGTGTTAAATAGTAATCAGTTCCGTCCGGACTGATATGGGGGTTTGTTCTACCCCATAAAAACTTGAACTAGAGTCTAATCTACAGTAAATTAAGTAAGCAGGTTTTTATTTATATAGTGCTTTTCACAGACAAGTGTCACAAGGACCCTTTACCACCACCATCACTCATGCATTAAAAGAAAGAACACATTATAAGCAAACAAAAAAATTTACTATACTTGCTGTAGTGTACTCCAAACTGCAGTTTTTAACAATAAACACATACAGTATATTTTAGCTTAGATTAACCAGATTATGAGAGTAACAGTAAAAGATGTATTCAAAAAATGCATTCAGAAAAGACATTCTATTGCTTCCCATCTCCAGACGTGTGTTCCCATGTGGAGGACGACCAACTATGCAACCCTCAGCAGCAGGAGTCACACTGAGTCACTACAGGCTACTGCCAATTATACCAGGAAACAACAACAAGCCAAATTTATCATGCGCCTCTAAGCAAAATACAGTTATCCTCTAAAGTTCAGCTCTGTTTTGGAATACGATTAAATATACCGGATTTTTATTTTTATTTTAAATTGTTAATACACTTTAATTTTGTCATGTCTCTTCATTCATTTGCTTGTAATAAAGAAACATGAACAACAATACAAAGTCCATAATCATTTAAATACTTGGAACTGGACTATCTAGACATGCCCTCTTCTCCCAGGTGTTAATAAAAGCTTAATGTTTTTCTAATTACTTCTGTGCATCATTTCCGCATTAGAGTACTTTATTTTAATTAAGTTGCAAATATAAATTATAATAAATGCCAACTGCTTAATATTTGAATAACAATTGACGCTATTTTGCTTGGCATCTAAATAGAAAGTTGGTTAAAAGCCAGAACACAGACCTCCGCACAGTGAAAATCCGTCACCCACGTTGGCTTGTATTTACAGGTATGAAAACTTCTCCACAAACTGCTGCAGGCGCTGACTCCTCTCGCTGCAGGGTACGGTGTCTCAAGAGGACCAAGATTCTCACAAATCTTTCTGTAGCTTTTATTACTTATACAATGACAAATGTATGCAGACACACATACACTACTGTCAGTGATAAGTACCACATTAGCCTGGAATACAAACTTTGAAGTATTGCACTTTTGGTAGAACAAATCTCCCTTTCCGCCTCGGTCTGACCCTTATACATTCTTTAAGCAGGTCTCAGAGGCATAAGTTAACATGGGTTATTCATCTCAGGATATCTTTTTCTTGTCTTCCATCTTTTTTTCTTTGTTCATTCTTCAGTGGTATTCCCTCATCTCGTTTTTCCTCCCCTGATCCCTCACTCACTCCACTGCTCACCCCTTGAAAGTATCCGGACGTGTGTGAACAGGTGTAATGGATTTAAATGTATTCAGTGATTGGAAAGAGAAACGCTTAGTTAAGTTTAACAGAACAAAAGGTTGACAATGTAAATGGGGCATTAGACCTGCCATGTCTCATTGACTCCAGCCCTCATTGGGAGCACATTTTGTTCATGTATGGATATGAATAATTGTGTTCCTGTGATTGCTTTGTGTTAAAAGCATCTCAACAATTAAGTAATTTTTATAAAGACGTAAATATTGTCTCTTTAAAACTCTCTTTTAAAACCAGATTAATGTAATCCTATTAATGAAAAGCATTCTTTTCCTCCTCAAATGTTAATTACAATGTCAACACAAAATTAAATAACATAATAATAATAATAACAGGCAGATACAAAATTATATTTTTGTCAACAGAGTACGGTATACTGTACATAGTGAACAAACTGACTAAAATAACTCCAAATGCCAAGTCCAAAATTGACATGAGCCAACAAAGTTAAACAAGATGCCAACCACACCAAAGCACAGTTACAAGTGAAGCTTTGTGATCTTGGCCAGTTTCCCCCAAACATGTAAATACATGCACCTGTATTTAATGCCTGTGTACTGTGATACATGAGAGCCAAAAATAAAAGCACTAAATATTTCTATGAGGGATGATTATGGCTACTGATATCAAAAACACTGAACAGATAAGAGTCTGTTTAAACGGCCATCAGGTGGCCTATTATATTACCTCCAGAGACACATTAACTTGTGCTGCGTTTGAATGGGCCAATTCTTCACCTGTCTCCTTCCACCTCCGCTGCTCCTGTACATGTGAGTCTGTTTAGGCTCACGGTTTCCTCCTGCTCTCTTTAATGTTCTGTCCATTTCCCCTCTTCTCCTCTGCCAGGGTTTGGTTGGTTCTTATCTGTTCTCACCACTATCTGGTGCTGGGGGAAGATAAGCATGCATTTGCATGTTTAATGAACCAAACACCCCAGATTCCCCTCAGCTACGGGACACACACATTCACACAGTGCTGGTGCACGCACAAACGCACACTGTAACGCACTACTTATGCATGTACACACACACACACCCATTCACGTGGTGCTGTAGTGCGTGCACACGCACACACACACACACACACACACACACACACACACACGCACGCACACACGCACGCACGCACGCACGCACACACACACCCCACATACACACGCATGCCACGCACACACACACCCCACATACACACACGCATGCACGCACGAACACACACACAAACAAACACGCAATCACACACGCGCGCACACACACGCACACACGTACGCACACGCGCACGCACACACACACGCGCGCGCACACACACACACACACACAGTGATGAGAGCCCTGCAGGCCCGGCTCTCCTTCAGAGTTAGCAGCTGCTGACTCCTACAGGAACAAACAAGGGCTTCCTGCACCACAGGAGAGGGACACCATCTAAACAATGACCTATTTTAGGGTGTTTCCCCAAATTAATGTAAACATTTATATTCTGTAACCTTGTTGAATTAAATACAAAAGACTCTGTAATTTACTAGTCATAACTAAATTATTCAGACTCATAGGCTCATGAAATGATAAAATGTTTTGAATGTTTTATTGATACTGCATTGCTCTTGTTAAAATTAAGTTTCAATCTCATTTAACAAATTATTGAGTTCATGTACCACATGTGATATATGCAAGCTTGAACTCACCCCATGCCCCTGAAACCCTATTCAAAGTTATGAAAAAGGTGGGATTCCCACACAAACATTTTGGAAAATGGCACCATCTGATTGTCACACAAATATATATTTCAAATTGAAAAAAATGGAAAAGCCAGGACATAATTTGGCAGCGAGGGCAGATGGATGGTATGGGCGATGAAACAACACACAGAGGAGCAGACAGAAAGATAGACAGTGGGTCCAACAGCAGCGTGAGAGATGTCTAAACCTGCCACTATTTTTCTCCTTTCCTTTTAGAGATGCATCATCAGTCATTAGAGCGGAGCATGACTCGGGGTACCATCATCATTCACACCGGGGCATATGCAGTACACACACACAAGCCCAAACACACAGGACGTATTTTAAGCTTTAATGCAGCGCCCTATAATTTCCCCCTCTATGCCGCGTTTTGCTGAGCTTATAAAAACGCCGGCAGCTAATGGTGTGATGGATCCCTCTATTATCACCCAATGCAGCAGAAGAGGGTGGGGTGCAGTGAGATAAAGGAAGGTAATTGGATAGTATTTTAGCAGTGGGCACTCGTAGACAGGAAGAGATGGAAAAATCTTGAATGAGAAGATGTGTTCATATGTTAACTTGCATGTTACACCCTAAAAAAGCCTGTACGTAATTGCACATCTACATCACAATGATCTGAAAGGGAAAGAACAATTGTGTGTAGGGTGAGGTGGTCTACACACAGCTTGGTAGTAGAACTTTGATTAATAGCAGTAAAGAAGGCGACTATTCCATCACTTTCATTATAAAGATTTACTTTTGCCCTTTTAAGGTAGAGCACTGGCTACCTGCATGTCTACACTGGGATGTTAATTTGCCTAGAATCCTCCACAGTATAGTATTCCTAACATAACATAACTCGTATCTGGCATTTGTGCAGGTATTTTTCTTGCTAACAATACCTTGAAAACACACACACACATCTCTTCACAGGCCTAACCTGTAATTCCGCCTGAGTTTAATGCCATGCTGAGGAACATTTTAATCAAAGAGAGAGAGAAAGAGACACTGCAGCAGACAAAATCCCACAGTGCACCTTTAAACATCTATTATACCGGCAACTACTGCACATTACCAATGAATATTATACTAGGGCATATTGTAGCTTTACCAATTACTTATATATATAGATCTGCACAGTGTAAAAATAAGTAATTCCAGCAAAACGCTAACATTTTTTCTTTTTTCTATAAGCTTGATTTTTTTCTGTGATCAATTCCAGGGTGTGAAAAATAGGGCTATATGAGTGGTGTGTGTGCGAATGGCTGCTCCTCGGGGTAAGACAACTTTATAGTCTGGTAAGTGCGTTTGCCCCAGAGAGCAGTTCAGGCCCAGGGTTAGCAAGTGTGTGGCTATGACTGTGAATGTTACACTGTGAGTGAGCTGGCGCCTGCTGCTGCGAAACTAAATGTCACGGCTTGATTAGAATAAATAGCGCTATATGGCTCTGGGACCAGACACCAGCACCCATTAGAGTCGTGTATGTGTGTAGACTCATAGCTTTTGTTAAATCCTAATTCTTTTACAAGCGCACACACACACACAGATAGTTAAGAGTTTAGGACATAGGAGCTTTACCTTTCCCTGACCTGGCCGATAGGTCTCAGGGCAGATTTGAAGTCTGAGCAACACAATCAGAAAGCTGTTAGTGCCTCAGGACATGAACTTTACACCCCTTTCCTCACTCCTCCCTCGTCGCCTCTGCCACTGCCACTGCCACTTTGCGTCTCTTCTAGTACACTGCTTTGGAATGTGTCAAATTAGACTGGGATTTGGGAAAGTTTGAGAAGACAGGGAAGGGCACTGTAAAGTTAGTCCTACAACCTAAACATGATATTACTCAAGAAAACATCACTATTGACATATGGAAGATATAAAATGTATCTTCACATCATTATTGGCTAATCGAGATGAGACAGAAAGAGTTATCTGGCTAAATGGGATGGGAATGAGAATAACAACCATAACATAAGTTGATGTACTTTGTCTTAAGTAAAGATGCACTGCACTTGGACACTTGCAACACTATCAAAAAAGAGTTTCCATTCACCAAAACCCTAACCCAGACACCCATAAACCAACAAAACCCAAACCAAAATAATAATTATCATGACAATTATAAAAAACAGATGCATGAAGTCAGAATGAATAGGTAAGAGACAACAATTATGGGAAAATGTGAACATAGTGTGAAGAAAATATCATACAGATAGAGAGGACTAAAATCTGAAAAATAATAAATCAATGACACGATTCTGCTGCTGCCACTGGGTAATGAAAGCTATTTATTAGACTTTTCTCTCCCTCTCTCCTTGTTCTCTCACTCGTTCACCCTCTCCTGAGTTAGAGGCGCCTCCAGCATTGATATGCTTATCTCCTCATACTAAACACTAAGACTTCCATTAAGCACAAAAACACTCATTTAGAGGTCACATTTGCTCTGCCTCCTGTGTCATCTGCATACCAACATGGGAGATGCTTGGCTTGCTTCCTTAAAAGCATTCTATTTTCTCACAGCATCTTGTGTAAAATCCAATGTACTAAGTGTTTTTGAACCTGTTTTTGGAGATCATAGGCTTTCAATTTCCAGTAGTACACTATAACCTGCAATATTACTATGACTTACAGTTCCTGGTGTCAGCATAGGACACTTACTGCACCTGGTGACACATTGAGAAGTGAAGTAATATAAAGCTAAACACAATGGCAGCTAACATTATGGAGGTAATATAAAACCTGGCATGATCAGAACAAGTCTGGTACAACATTATAAAAGCTAATGTAACTAAAATTTCAGTAGATCTGCACTTTTCTCTCTTGAACACATTTCTTCTTAATATTCTATATCACTTCTGTCCAGCAGATCCAGTGTTTCTAACTATCTTTAAAACATCCAATATGACCTCATGTCCCCCTTATCTTATCCATTCCTGTCCTCAACATTTTAAGCCTTGCTCCTTTCAAACGCTGTATATTAACACATATTGTGTTAAAAGGCTTCAGATAACTGCATGTTTACTTGTAGCCAGTGGAATACAACAACATCATAATTACATTGAGCTGGTGCATCCATAAACCCATGTGCCACTTCTATAATCTATTGCTGCAAGACACGATTAGCTCAATAGCCAACTTCACAATATTTCCTCCAACGTTCATGGGCCATGCTTTAATGCTCCCATAATGTCTCCCAGAATGCACAGCAAGGACACAGTGAGGGAGGTGGCATCCATGAGACTTTCAACGGGCAGAATCACTCAAGGAAGAACACATTTATTTATCTAGTCTACAGTGAGCCATTGAGATGAGGCCTGTTAACAATTCACAACAAAATCTCCTCATTAGATTCACATTGTTCACTGAAAACACAGACACAAAAAAACAACTGTCTGTATTGAAGGTCTTGGAACCAATATGAGATAAAATTATTATTATATCATTATTATTATGATATTATCATAGCATCATTATTATATCATTATATTATTATATCATTATTGACTGCACAGTGGAGAAGCTCCCTTGGCATCTCTTAATACACAATAAAGTACTTAATGAAATATATGTCACAGAACTGTCCAAAGTCTTTGCACCCGTCCCTGCTGTCTAATCCAGGAAACAGAAAAGGCATCTGCCATAAAACTTGACAGTCAAATTTTAACTTAACCACTTTATTAGGTTCCAAAGGGGCAATTGTCTCAAACTGAATTCATAGAATTCATTTAGTTCATAAATTCAATTAAAACAACCTTACTGTCATAATAATGATCAGGAACATAAGAATAAAAATATCATGGTAAAAAAGATCATTTTATTTAAATAAGAGCAATGAGAAAATATGGTGCAGAAGCCTTGCTGAAAAACAATGTCATTTCCTTTAGAGTTTATTTAAAAGACCAATGACGTTAGGAACAAAATAATTTTAAATCTATTTGTCTGGGCCCTGAGTATCTCCTGCTGGTGGGGAGGGGCTTAGACTCCTCATAGAGGATGTGTGGTGTCTGCCATTAACCAGTATATGAAACATAGTCTGATGTGATAAAACATTTTAAGACTCTCAAAAATCTCTTGGCTCACACAATATTGGATAATATTAGATAATATAAATATAATAGTATTGATCCTAAATGTAGTGCTGTACTGTTGGCTGTAAAGTGCAGATGCTTTAAGCAAGTCAGTCATTGTGCTTGTGAAGAGGAAGCAACATTATAACTCAGATCAGAAAATAGCATAATTTAGGTCCTTAAAGAACTGTACATTTTCTGATTATATTTGTGGTATCAATAGTATGACAGGAACAATATTTGATGTGATAATGATGTTACTCTGAGATAGAAAAACAAGCAAATTGCAATGATTCACAACAATTCAAGCAATATAATACAAATATAAATATAAATAGTGTTGATCCTAAATGTAGCGTTGTACTGTTGGCTGTAAACTGCATCAATGTCTGAGCCACACCTCCTATCAGGCGGAGAAGACAGCAGGAGCACAACATCTCCAACAGACTGCCACTTACCACTAATGTTAGAAAGATGATAAATTAGGCTCAGCACACCAGTCAGGGGGAACACAAGTGGGTGTGCGCCTTTCCCTCCTGCAAACAGTTGTGTCTCATGCCAGCGGCTCTCAGTGTGAACAGATGTTAGGCAGTTAGTCCCTGGTTTCGGCGCCACGGTCGGCCATTTTTAGGGTCCTCGGCTCTAAGGAGGAGTCCAGGGAGACGCCAGAATTGCTTTATCGAGCGGAACACACCGGAAGACATGCAATGGCTACCCAGAATACACAGAGAAAAACAGCACTGGCTCCAGCTATGTGAAATACTAACCCACTGCGGAGGGAATACCACAGTCTGCGAGGAGAAATAGGACCAATAAAGAGTTGTAGGTGGGACGATCCCTTCAGTGAGCAGGCAGAATTAGTTTTGCCCTGTGATGGTTATCTATAGAAAGAGGAGCGCAACTGAAATACACAACTGTTATCGAAACACTAAAGACGGGAGGTTCAGAACAGTCTTTTTAATTGTAAAACCATTTGGTATTGTCAAGATAATGTACTTATTTTATAACCAGCTTAAATGTACATGACATTTCTAGTGAAAGGTCCGAGATCTGATGTCTCCATGGAAAAGTTATTGCTTATTTAGAATGTTCCACAGTATAGATTAAACCCATCTATCACAAGGGAGACAAGCATTTTACTGCACTGCTACATTACAGCTCAGATCTGTGGAAAGTTGCCCCTATTCCCAGAAGAAATTATTGTATTTTTGAGCATACTACACACCTGCAATAAGTATATGCTAGATGGAAATGTTTAAAGTCATACCACGGAACCAGGCAAAGGAATAGCATCTCCATGGAGACACCAGAAAAATTGCACAATGCACCTTTAATGGTGAAATATACAGTGTAATTATCTGCGTTATAGAGACTGTTACTTCTACTTGCATCTAGTTGCAGTAGAAGATCTTTTTGAAGTTCTTTTTTGAAGCGAAGTGATCTGCACTCTCGCCCCATAATTGTCAGGTCTTGGTGCTAATCTAGTAGTACAAGACTGGAACAGCAGTTTTAGTGACTTTAGTGCTAATAACTTGCAAAGTAATTCTCTTCTTAACCTGTTTTTCGGTTGCTGGTTCGTTTAAATTTTGTAATTGTTGCAGTTGTACCGGTAAACACTTTTCACCCTGATACTTTCTCAGTTTTTCTCATTACTACAGCGCTACTTCCTTCAATTCGACTTGGTATTATGACAACACATTTGCAGTCACAGCCACCACTCCTCTATATTTAGCTGTACCTGTCAGGAGCTGATGAAGGAGAGGGAAATGAGCGCTGATGTTTGAGACCATGGGAAAGGTTAACACTGTCTCTCTGAATATCCTCAAACTGATCTGATCACTCACACTCACGTCGCACATCCAAATCTATACAACACAGAGGAACACAGCGGGCTAGCATCATAGTATATGCGCTGAGGATGTCAAACACAACATCGAAATCTACATAAAAAATAAATATATTAATGAGAACAGAAACAATATTTGGTCAATGCTCACATATTTTTTTCAACTTTCAAAGCCTTCAGAGCGCTTTACATCAACCACTAGCCCATTCATAAACACATTCAAATGCAGACTCTAGCAGCAAGGGATATTAAGTGTCTTGCTCAAGGACACAATGGCAGCATTCATCTGTCAAATCTGGAATCACACCACCAGCTTGCGGGTCAATAGATCTGACCGCTCTACCAATGATACGTCGAGAGCAGGATTTGAGCCGTCAACTTAAAGTCTAAGGGTTAGCAAGTCACAGGCTTTTCCAATTAATAATGTTCAATTTGAGAATATAATGAGTCAAATAAGAATAGTGACATTGTTCAGTGTTCTGCTTACTTGGCGCTGGTAAGTCTGGCAGCCCTGCACAGTGTCTGATCACATATGATTGACAGACTCTGCTGAATCTAGGAGAACAGTGTAGTTGTCCTACTGAAGAAAGCAACACCTGGCCCAGCGAAATACTACAAGTAGCTGACAGCAGGACTGGGAGACACGCTAAGCAGGAAAGAGTCGCTCACAACTCTCTCCGGCTCTGGGTATTTAATGTATTAACTGCATGTGTATATGTTGCATGCATTTGTGTATGTGGCAAAAATAAACTAAACTTAACCCCACATACACCATGCTATAAAACAAGATTTATTTGTCAAAGGTGCACTTTTTGGTTGCTTGTTTCTATGGATATGCCACTGTCTAGAATTTTCCACAATTACAAAATATTCCCAAAAAATCCACATTTATTTGCCTACATCTGGTTTTAAAACTCAGAAATACCTAGAAAAAAAGATATTTTGACTGTCTGTTTTATTCTTCATCAACATAGAAAGTTTTAATGCCATACTG
>JACN01140034.1:0-19256 GCA_000787155.1 Scartelaos histophorus | reverse complement strand
TTACACAATGCACCTTTAAGTCATTCAAGCAATCACCACCACTGTATTTAGTAAGTCTTTGTAGTTACGTACTTATCAGGCTGCAGGAACCAATATGAGACCTGATTCACAATTACCACAGGCTCTCTGATGGTGCAAAAGTCTTAAAGGTGCATTTTGTAACTTTTCTGGTGAAGGGTCCGTGTCCTGCTTATCTCATGAAAATGTTTCTGCTGATTCCCTCCAAGTTCCACCGTATAGTAAAGCCTATCTAACTTTCATTTAGTCACCAGGTGTTTTACTGCCAGCAATACCTCATTTGGTTTGCTTGTTTCTATGGAGACTGTAAAGTTGGATGCCATTTGTGAAACATTCCAGGCAACACAACAACATTTCCGGGGTTTCTGACTCCCTTAAATTGTGTCCATTAAAAGCTGGGTTTAATTTGGACACCATTTGTAGGACCATTTAGTCTATACTTACATTGGGCCTTATTTTAACCCAGATTTAGTTTCCCTGTATGAATTATTGCTTCTATGTTGCTCTGAAATTCATTCTGTAGCTCCGTTGCCATGATCTGAAATTCAATCTAAAAACGTGCACTGTTTTATTTGATAGTGACTCCAGGGTGTGTTGTGTGTTCCTTAAGGGAGTGTAGTTGGATTTAGCATTAGTTGTGTTTGGGTTATTTTAAAACTGTTCCAGACTGTTGTGCACCTGCTTGGGTTAATCTGTTTGCATGACCCGGTATGTGCTGCCAAGGACACAGCTGAAGGCTTCACTGTACCATTCATTAGATAAGACTCCTCTCTTCAACAGTGATCACTCAATCGGACCCCCTGTTACCTAGGGGCTGTGGACTGAGAAATACCACTCTCCTCACATCAATTGTCCACTGTTACACATATTTAAATAAGTTATGGTGTTGTATTTGACTATTTCTTTATTTAAGCTAGTAGCACAATTAGATACTCATTTGAGCGGGTATCCATACCAAAAAGGTCAAATTCACAGGACAGAAATTAACCTTTAAATAGCTTTAGAATGATCTTGAGTTGTATTAGAACAAGTATAAAACCACATAGACCTGTATATAGCCATGGATCACTATGTAACGTACTTGGACAACACTTTACACAGGCATTACACAAATATAAGGCCACATGGTAAAAAAAAGTACTATTAGTTATTACATTCTGTTGTTTAAAGAAAGAGTTTTCTGTTATCTTTTGTATCGGAATTGATTTTGAGTATCAAGTCTACTCTTTAGAACCAAAATTCAACTGTGTCTTTTGTTTATTTATTTATTTTTTTATGTATTTTATGGGTTTTTATTTATTTATTGCTATCTTATGGCTTTGCACTTATTTGATTTTACTGGTTTATTGTTTTAGGACTAATATGATTTTAATCTGTGTTTAATGAGTGTATTTTATTATTATATTATTATTGTTGCTTTTAGTATGTATTTGTGCAGCACTTTGGAAACTGTTTGTTTATGAAATGTGCTATAGAAATAAAGTGGATTGGATTGGATAAAATTTTAGTATCTAGTATCTCTCTACACACACGTATAAGCACATTAAATATCTAATTATTTCTGTTTTACCTTCCATGTGGACAAGCATTCTAAGCTAGACAAATAGATCTTTATTGACTCATGGTCCACAGACAAACAGACAAACAATATATATATATAGTTACTACAGCTATAAATATAATCTGGAAATGTAAAATGTAAAATAAAAAAAATATATTAATATAAAAATCCTTTATATATCACTTCAGTCTGCTCCAGGACCTATTCTAACCTCTATTCTCTCCATCACTCGAAACAGTGTCAGAGAGGGTACTACACTGTCAGAGAGAGTACTTATAAATAATACATGTGACTCGTATTATCTCTTTATCTTATCTATAGGATTCCTCAGCCATCGGGCCTGTCAGATTAGTATTAACCTACTGGTCACATTTATATTCTCACACTTACATAGATGTGCGTGTCCCTTGTCAGAATGAGGAAGTATGCGACAGGTCAGTAATACATGGCCCCGCAATGAGCCAAAATGGAGGGAGAGTTTCCATTAGACCTCTCTTGGTGGAACATAAATCTTTTTCATTTTATATTTGACACGAGTCTGTATTAGCCGGGAGGTCACTGCTTGTTTTAATATAGCCTTAAATCTTTTATTGTTTCGTTGTGGTGTTGGTTTAGAGCCTCCTACATTTTAGACTGAAGCACAAGTTTGGAATGTAGATTGATTCATGAATGTTTGAGTAATCTTGCATCGCTCAACAGCTTAGAAATGATGTTTAATGTTGTTTCTTCATTAAAAACATACCTGAGGTTTTGTTTTCTTTCATACACACATGTTTAACATACAGACCCTACGTCTCTTAAACAGAAAACACTCTGTTCCACCTTGTGATGTCATGTAATAACACAGGAAATGCTCCACTAAGTTTTTAAACTCCATCTCTCCTAAACTAAGGCTAAAAGGTAACTGTTAACCTGAAAACTACAGCCAGACAACAGATGACAAACACAAACACAAATCCAGTCTTTTTTTGTTTTTTTTTTTGTTTTTTTGAGGAAGTACCAACATTCGATCATGAAGATGAATAAAAATTAAAGCTCACAAGATTAAATGTTGTGTAATATAATAGTAGGTAACAGTAAGTCAGTAGCCCCATTTATGTTTCTGTTCTGTTAGTCCATTTTAGATCCATTTTGCAGGTTATAATTAACATAATGTAAAATCACAATCTGCATAATGTCAATCTGTTAACTTAATATTAGAAAAAAGCATATAAAAGTTCATACAATCATTTTTATTTATTGTATTGATGTTGCAATAACTTTGGTATAAAGTGTTCAGTGCTTTTTATTTGTATGATTATGTTGTTATTACAATACAGACATATTCAGGAATTTTACAAAGAACTGATTCATTTTTAAAATCGGGGACTTTCCAGTTTTTTAGGTTTTGGCTTCAGGTTAGTCTCTGTTGAAGTGGTTGGAAGTCTGTTACAGACCCTAATCTTCCCTAATCCATCCATCTCCTCACAGGTCCACCAGTACTACAGCTCCCTGCCCGAGGACAAGGTGCCCTATGTGAACAGCCCAGGAGAGAAATACCGCATCAAACAGCTGCTCCATCAGTTACCCCCCCACGACAATGAGGTGAGCCCCCAAACTGCCCCGCCCCCATCCATTACAAACCTATCTGCCATCCAGACAGACAGACCTTCAGGGCAGCACAGATAAGAGGAGAGGATACCAAAGGGAAGAGTTTTTGTAGAAAGGAGTTTGCTATGCTATCTGGTGTATCATTTTCAACACTTTCTAGTAATAAATAATGTTCAAATTATGTGTAAGTTTTAGGATAATAGTAATTTAATAAAATTACATTATGTTCCAACAATTATCAACAGATACATAAAAGCAATTATTTTACATCACCAATCACAAATATAGTCTACAAATCAGAAATTTCGAATGTGTTTTTGCATTCTGAAAAAACTTAAAGTTGAATAAAGGTTAAGTTTGTTTTAAAAAACAAACTAGTCCATCATCAGTATGTATGTATGTATGTATGTATGTATGTATGTGTGTGTGTGTGTGTGTGTGTGTGTGTGTGTGTGTGTGTCCTGTCAATTGCATCACCTCCCCACAGATCCAACCTGTAAATTTGCATACAACACTAAATTGTGAACTCTGTAACTTTGGTTAGAGGTCTGTCACCTGCTTGTTTCTATCGACATGCCACAGCTCTGCCTGGAATGTTACACAGTATGACATTAAACAGCTCCTTACATTCATTAAATTACAGGCAGTTTTATAGCTCAAAAATACCTCAAAAAACAGGCATTCCGGCTGTGAGCATGTTGCCTCTCCACAGTTCTGCCCTGTAACTTGATCTGGTTCAGTCTTCGTGAAGATGGAAATGTTTAATGCCACACTGTGAAACATTCCAGACAAAGCAATACCATCTTCAGAGAAAAGCATTTGACAGACCCTCCACCCAAAAAGTTACACAATGCAGCTAAACAAAAACATCAGATCTGTGTCAATATTTGTATGTTTGTGTATTTGTAGTTGCGCTACTGCAATAGTCTGGATGATGAGGAGAAGCGGGAGTTGAAGCTCTTCAGTAACCAGCGAAAGAGAGAGAATCTGGGGCGAGGCAACGTCAGACCTTTCCCTGTCACCATGACCGGCGCCATCTGTGAACAGGTAATATTTACAGAACAATTATTTTATCTTTACAGTATTTATCTGTAAATACAAACTATGTGTTGTAATAGGAATTCCACTGTAATAGTCGTTCTGGAGCATGAATCTACATTAGCTGGGTGTCAGAAGACATCTCCACATTCTATAGACAATACAATTTTATACATATACAAATGAGGGCTGTATAAAAAAATGTATGTATAAAATGAATGGAACTTGGATCTAGTTAGTAATAGGAATGATCAGGTTCAACATTTGTGTGTTTATCGTTTGGATATTTAATGGAAAAGTACAATGTAGTTAACAGGAACATTGTCTCTTGCCCCCCATCTGGAAACGTGACAAAAATAAAATAAAACAGACTGATAGAAGATGTCAGGAGCTGGGGACTAGTATTTAAAATGTCCCTTATAACGCTATTTTCTGTTCTGGTATAATGTTGTTTCCTCATCACAAACACACGTGGAGTTGTGTTTTGTTTCATTCACATATTTTTGATGCAGCAGCATTATAACATGGCTTAAAGTTCACAAGAATCCATTTTGTGTACTATAAGGCCTTTGATAAACATACAGTGCAGGCAGTAGAGGACTAATGGGATCTTAAGACCTTTCTTCTAAATGTCAATTCGTTATCCAATCTTCTTGCAATCTTCTTGATATCTCACGTATCAAAACCGTGAGCGTGCTGTGTTCAGTGACCCATGTGATCGAAGCATTTGTTGTCTGTTTTGAATCACTGGCATTATGTGACATTCAGTCCTTCAAAACTTAACTTGTCACTCTCACCTCTTTATTTAACTATACTACAAGAATTTAAATCACCTGGCATCAGAGCTCTGCAGTACGAGAAATTCTATTAGTGTGAATTTTCAGTAGTGATGTGAAGGATCAATAGCAGATCCATAACACAACTGGATGTCTTGTGTAATAAGTTAACTGTGTTTTAAGGAAATGGTTCCATTTTCTGTCCCTAAACAAGTATTGGTGAATATCTGAAAATCGTCTGATACTTAAAACTGTACTGTGTAACATTTCTAGTGGAGGGTCTGTCACCAGCTTATCTCCATGGAAATATTATAGCTTTATCTAGAATGTTTCACAATATAGATTTAACCTATTTAACCCCGCAAGGGAGACAAACGGGTTACTGCACTGCGCAACAATACAGGCCAGATCTGTGGAGGGTCACCCCATTCACAGAGAGGATTATTGTATTTTTGGGCAATATAAATATCTGTAATTAATATAAGTAAGAATGTAAGAATATAAGTTTAATATCATACCATGGAACATTCCAGGCAAAGCATTGATATCTCTGTAGGGACAAGTAGTGGACCTTCCAGAACAGTTGTGCAGTGGAGCTTTAAGGTCATCAGTATTGAAACGGAAAAAGCTGGATCAGTGCATCCCTATTATATTTTTACTTGAGCAGAAATTGTCTGTACTCTTTCCACCTTTGTTAAAGTCTAACCTAAGATTTTGCCTTGTGTTTTTAGTGTGGCGGGCAGATCAGTGGTGGGGACATAGCTGTGTTTGCGTCCCGGGCAGGACACAGTGTGTGTTGGCACCCGGCCTGCTTCGTGTGCAGCATGTGCAGTGAGCTCCTGGTGGATCTCATCTACTTCTACCATGAGGGCAAGATCTACTGTGGGCGGCACCACGCGGAGAGACTGAAGCCACGCTGTACGGCTTGTGATGAGGTACAACAACAGTTATCATCTGATAAAAGTGAAAAAATATAATTCTACTCTCAGATGGCTGATGTCCAAAACTTTTTTTTAATTCTAGAGAATGCTTCGGCAGAAAGCCTTGGTCAGATAATTTCGTTTGCCATATACCTCAGTACAAAGCTCTGATGAAGTCTTTTTGACAAAACATTACCTATAAAAACATTTTTGGACATTGAGCATCTGGGTGAGCAATGCATTTTTTTCACTTTTAAGTTACTGCTCCTTGCATTTTCCCCTCTATAAGAATTTCAGTATGGATTTTCTGTTTCATTTGACAACAGTCTGCACACAGGGCCTGTTTAATTTGTAAAGAATAATTAGAGTTCGACTCATATTTTTTTTTAAAATTTGATATGATACAGATAAAAGGGGCTTTGGAGCAGCCAATAGCAGATATAACAGTCTGTATAGTGTATTTAGTAAAGGTGGGCATAGATTCATTTTTAAAATCTAGATTAATCTCATTGAAATGTTTTAATTAATCTAGATCAACGCTGATGAGTCGGCAGGTAGTGGCAATCCATTGAGCAAGTAGAAGTTAGCTTGTCTGATAGCGCTGCACTGACGGGTTTGCCTCGGTTACACTCAAACAAAGTAGTTTGACGGTGACTCTTCCTTGGCGTTTCATTGCTTAATTCGGCATCGTAAAGGGATGCTTTGCATTTAGGTGGTACTTGAGACTGGTAGAACTCCTACAGTAAACTAAATCCGCATTGCATAAAGTACAAACAACCTTACATTTAGGTGGTACTTGAGACTGGTAGAACTCCTACAGTAAACTAAATCCGCATTGCATAAAGTACAAACAACCTTAGACTTGTCGATGTCTCCACGCTTAAAGGTGAAAGTCATCATAGTTCGCTTAATATAGACCCATCTCTCTGCCCAACTTTAGAATAGATTAACAGCGATATTTTTTATGTCGCCCAATAAGAGTCCCACATTATTGCAGCACATTAACGCCGATAACGGTCCACCACTAGTATTTAGTGATGTAAAAATTCACTATAAATCTTCAGCTTATTCTAAAACTTAGATTTTACTCTACTGGATTTTAAATTGGGTTTATGTTGGCTAAATCACGGTTCTTAAACTCAACTGGAGCTGGGGCTGAAGTTATAAAATCAGCATTGGTCAGGGGCCACATATTATATAGCATATTATATATGAGGACTAAACTATCATGCAGTCGGACATAGAATAAATTTGAATGAAATGTGCAGTCTGATACATTTTATAAGGGCTACATGATATGAGATAAAGCTATTTGATATCTATATGTTGTATTGCAAATTATATCATTGCAATATTTACATTTTTTGACACAAGTTAAGCAAAATTAAAACTTATACCAAGACCTAACTATGTTAAAGGAGCAAGCAATAAGGAAGCTGTGAAAAAATCTGCCAGTTTTGCATCTACTTTCAAAAAAAGTTTTGTAGTGTATTTTTATTTTTGTCATTGATTGATTATTTGCAATATCAATATGTTTAAGATATAATGTTCATCTCTCTCTCTCTCTCTCTGTATATCTCTCTCTCTCTCTCTCTCTCTCTCTCTCTCTCTCTCTCTCTCTCTCTCTCTCTCTCATTATATTTGATTCCAACAGGCAATAAAGCATAGTTTAGTGGGGAAAAACAAACATTCACATTGACATTTTAATCTTTTGCTTTCTTTTATCATGTATTATATAATTTTTTTTAATCTCTTTACACATTTCTGTATAAATAACAAGCTACCACAGTATGCCATTTGGCTAGCATGTGAATTAAACAGAGTCAAAAAAATTATAATAATGCATATGAATAAGAACTAAATAAAGGCTACACTGTATTGTTATACAGATTTCTTATCTCCTTGTATGCACTAATTAGATTTTCCAACTCAGGAGAGTTGCTTTAAGCTCTTTCAACTCCATGTCTTTGTCGTTTGTGTTTTCCCTGACTATTTTGGAGTTGCTCTTGTTTTAGCTACATTTTTCTGTACTTTAGAATTATACAGGCACCGGATCTCCTTATGTATGTTTACTTCTTGTAGTTGCTTGTCCTTCTCCTGAAAAGTATCAGTGAGTTTTTGCAATGCCAAGTATTTTTCTTGTGCCTTTTCCATGACTTCTTTGGAGTTGGTCAGCTCTTGTTTCAGCTGCACACATTCCTGTTTTTTAAAATCATACAGGTAGTGGAGCGCGTCATGTGCAATACGTAACTCTCTATGTTCTTTGTCCTTCTTCTGAAAAGTATTAGTGAACTCCAAGGCCTTTTCTTTGCCCGTCTTCTCCTCAGTCTTAAGCTTCGCAGTCCAAAACAAAGTTTCTTTGGACCTGATCTGCAAGCTTGGCCCTTGTCCGCTCCATCTCTCCACGCAATGCACTGACCAGGGCACTGTCCTCCAGACTTCTTTCCTCAGGGTTTGAGGAGTCCTGGATGTTTGGAGACACCAAAAGTGAGGAGGGATGTGGACGGAGTCATGGAATCTACTGTCTATTACAAAGTAATCTGGCTGTTAGAAATGAACTATCCAACCAACTATTAATAAAACAATATGATTTATAACATTGATCAAATGCAAAAAATGCTTCACTGTTCATGTGTCAGGGTTTGGTGAGGATTTAAGATCATCTACATCCATGTGTGCTAAAAATATGCATGTTGTATGTACGTACAGTATACATATTACTAATATTACTAAGCTTACATTTGTAAAATTCTATTGTCAGGTGCTCATTGCTTTTAAAATGACTACATTTTGGTGACTGATGTTACTTCATTTTGACGCCATTGGTGATGGATGCTAAAGAGTTGTGTGTTCAGTATTTCCGTATATCTCCATGCACGTAAGAATATTTAGAATCTAAGGAGAATTTTACCCTCTAGTCAATTGGAGCAGGGGCAGAAGTTATAAAATCAGTGTTGGACGGGGGCTGCATATTATTTACAGGCTTTTAAGCAGTATTCTAAATCCTAAAGTGACTCTGTGTTGTTTTCATTTCAGACATATTTTCAACCAGAGCACCAGGGTCAATTTTTACTTCTGCAAAGACAGCAAACCTTTAACCTCTGAGTAGATATTAAGTACTGTACGAGTGATGCACAATACAGAGCGTTGGCAAACTACTTCTCTCCCCATTTTCTGTAGCCTTAGCTCATGAGGCTGCTGTTTGACAGACACTCCTGCCTGTTTCTGAAGCTTCTGTTCTGACAGTCCACGTGTTTAGTGTCAGTTTCTTAGTTGGAGTTAGTAAGAAAGTCTGTGTAGAAGCGCTGTCTGCCCCTCTCACTCTGTCTGCCCCTCTCACTCTGTCTGCCCCTCTCACTAAGTCTTGCTGTTTGTTTTTTGCCACTGCTGAGCCAAATTAGCACTACAGGTAGCCATACATTATGGGAACTATAGTTCAAATTCTTATGCAGTTATGCATTTTATTGGTGGGCTACTAACAATAGAAATTAGAAATCGTCTTGTTGGCAAGTAAAAATGATCTCGGTGGCCTCATTTGGTCCGCAGGCCGCAAGTTTGCGACCCCTGGGCTACATGTATTGTTATTTTACACTCAAATTTAAAGACAGTTGGTAAGCCTGATGGCATTTTTGCATGCCATTCTAGCCTGTAAACTATCTCAGAACAGATGCTGAAGCACACTGGTGTAAACAAGAGGACGTGAGTCCTGTGATGTGACTCTGGGGGTGCGTTCAGGTGCAGCTCGGCGTTACACACAGACAAATTACTCCCCTAATAAATACTGCTGCACCACAGATTAGGACATTTATCTTTTTGTTCATTTGTTTTGATTAAATAAATGCAATACGGAGAGTCTAAACTTCATAGCAAGGTACAACATGCCCACTTGGACCACTGGCCCATATCTAGGATAGATTTAGGCCGATAGCCGATCTGTCTCCAAGTGCCCATATTAGCTGATAATATCGGCAAACTGGTTTATCGACCAAGGCCATGAACAGTCACCAAAGTCGTAAGAAAGTGGAGTGTGTGTGAGTGATGGTGGTGGTTGGAAGGACCGATGATTGGCAGTCTCACTTCCATCAGTCTGCCCCAGGGCAGCTGTGGCTACAAGATTAAGACCATATCTAAACCCTCCCCCCAAAATAGAAATAAAATGTTCAGGAAAATACTGATGTGTAGCTGCACCATTCTTGTTAATCACCTCAAAAATTTGTTTCGGGCATGCTTGATGCTAGTGTTTCAAGGAGGCTAGTGGGATTGTTGCTCCAAGTGCTGAAGATGGCTTCACGGAAGAGATCCACTGTCTGGAATTGGTGTCCATTTTTCTAAACTTTTCTTGCCTTCCAACGCCAAATGTTCTCAGTTGGATTTAGATTAGGGGAACACACAGGATGGTTCAAAAGAGTGATGTTATTTCTCTGGTCCTTTGTCAGTTGGGCATTGTGAACTGCAGCATTGACCAGTTGAAAAACCCAGTCATTACCAGACAGACGATGGCCTTTAGTCATGAGGGATGTCCCCTGCAACATCTCCACATAGCCAGCTGCCATTTGACGCCTCTGCACAACCTAAAGCTCCATTGTTCCATTGAAGGAAAATGCCATCCAGGTCATGATGGCACACCCTCCAGTGTGCCGCGTAGAAAACATCTCTGGGATCTGCTCCTCATACCAGTAACTTTGGAAGCCATCGAGACCGTCAAGGTTAATTTTTTTTCTCAGAGAATAAAACTTTTTTCCACCTTTCAATGTCCCATGCTTGGTGCTCTTGTACAAGCTCCAAACAAATTTTGTGCCATTGAAGGAGACGAGGTCTTTGAAAATGTTTTCTTTTCTTAAACCCCTTCTCTTGCAGATGCCACCTAATGGTTATGGGACTGCAGTTGGAACCAATGATAAGCCTAATTTGGATCTTCCCAGATCCTCCGGCTCAGGGCTGGTGAAATTTTTTTGGGCCTACCACTTGACCTTTTTTCCCATAACCCTCAGGATCTTTTAAGAAGTTTAAAACGACATCTTAATGTCTTAATGTGTCCAACCTCAGCAGCAATCTGCGAGAGGCCTTGCTGATGGAGCTCAACAATCCGACTGCGTTCAAAGAGAGATAGCTTTTTTGCCTTTGTCATCAGGAGACAGAAAATGACACGGAAGCCACATTTTTGCAAAGATTTGTGTTTTTAAAGGCTGTGGTCTTAAACATTTGATCATCTGTAGAACAGCCTATTTCAGTTTAATGGTTGTTTGCAATAAATTGCTTAGTCAAATATTTTCTTTTCTTATTCGCATTTCCTCTTTTTGAATTTTGAAGCACTGCTTAAAACTTTGTTAAGATCCAACAGTGCAAAATGTGAATCCTTTCAACTGGTCTTAACATTTCTATCAGGAGTGTATAAATGCATTAATTAATTAATTGATTAAAGTGACCTTATATGTAAAATCTAGTGTCTATAGAAATGTATTTTAGCACATGTCGATCACTCACTTGATGCTTTGATGTTCACTTTTTGTTCTGTTCAAATTTAAAAGTAGTGCAATTTTTCAAAAGAATTTATGATTGTAAATTAAATGCACAAACCTCTATAGCGGTTCAAAATCATTCTTCCTGCCATATATTAGCAATGGTGTGAATGGAAGTTAAGACAATTTTGCAATCTGGCATTAGTGCTTAAAAATACCCTGTGATTTGGCAGCTGTGTAATTAAATGTAAACCCACTATTTGAGCAACTCCCACTTCCGTTACAACTGGAGAAAGTGCTAATCTACACAGGAGAGGTGGGGTCTTTGTCTTGGCCTAAATGGTAGTTTTCACAATCAGAGGATGGAGCACTTTTTCCTGTTGTTTACTTAGCATTCATAATAAATTATCCAAAAAGTAAACCCACAAGTCTTGAACGTGATAATTTCCAGTGACTAGACCCTACAACTTGTTATATTACAATATAGTATTAGTAGATATAAAAACAAACCTACCAGGCATATTAACTATCTTCATTTGGGCCGTATTATTGGGCTGGAGAATATTGTGACAACATCTGAAACTTATCAATACCCAATGGGAATTTAACTCTTTAATAAACAGTACTCTTTTATATTTATATCTCTTTCAGATAATCTTTGCTGACGAGTGCACAGAGGCAGAGGGGAGGCACTGGCACATGAAGCACTTCTGCTGTTTCGAGTGTGAGACGGTGTTGGGGGGTCAGCGCTACATCATGAAAGAGGGACGTCCCTACTGCTGCTCCTGCTTTGAGTCGCTCTACGCAGAATACTGTGACTCCTGCGGGGAACACATTGGTATGTACGCTCACACACCAGTTCTGAATAAATACACTGGTAATGCCCCCTTGGCGATGTGGTGTTGTAAAAATGTTTGCTTGATTGTTAACACGAAAATATTTGACTAACTCTATAAACTTGGGAAACACATTGGGACCAGATGGCAATTATTAGCACTGAACGGTTTCCCTCTGTGACCCCTGCCTTTTGTGTGTGTTTCCGCAATACTGGAGATTCTAATAGTTTAGTTTAGTTTAATAGTCACTGGAGCATATGTTCACATAGCCTGTACCATTTTTATGTAGCAGTTAGACACCATGCAATGTAGTGTACATTTGTTGATATGTGTTTTCTGTTGCAGGTATTGACCAAGGCCAGATGACATACGATGGTCAGCACTGGCACGCCACAGAAACCTGTTTCTGCTGTGCTCGCTGTAAGCGCTCTCTGTTAGGGCGGCCCTTTCTGCCCAAACAGGGACAGATCTTCTGCTCACGCGCCTGCAGCCTGGGCGACGAGGCTAACGGTTCAGATTCATCAGACTCTGCCTTCCAAAGCACTCGCTCCACTCGGGAGTCCAGGCACAGCTCTAGGGCAGGGAAGAGTGGAGGAGGGGGTGGAGGGCATGCCGAGAGGTTTTCTGGTGAAGTGGACCCACTGTCTTTACAAATGGACCTTCTAAGTCTCTCCAGTCAGACACCCAGTTTGACCCGAGAGCCTCCTGCCTGGAAGAAGCAGGAACAGCTGTGTGAGAGCTACGCATATGAAGCACAGTCAGAGATGGTGGCCAAACCCACCCCTCTGGAGCTGCTCAGCCAGTGCAATGTCAGGACTACTTATAGCAATGCACCTAGCAGCCAGCAAGAGCACAGGAGACCCCTGCTCTCAGCCATGAAGGGCCATTCTCTGAATGAGGCCTGGTTTCAAGGCGTACCTGATGAGTACCACCCCCCTAAACTGCGGACTCAGAAGAGCTTCACAGAGGTGTCCCAGTGCACACAGCACCACTCTGGCTTCTCAGCAGAAAAGCGCTCTGTAAGTCTGCATGGCTTCCAGCGCGACAGAGACCAGCCCCCCTCTGCTGCACAAGTGGCCCGCAGCAGGAACCCCATCAATGCACTTACCTTCACTGAGCACCTCACCCCACTGCAGCAGACCCCCCGAGGCTCCATGGAGTCCCTGGGCATCCCCAAAAGCATCAGTGAGTATCCTCCTTGTGTCATGGTGTTCATGATATTATTAATATGTTGAATTAAATGCATATGTAATGTGTACAGGTAACCCAGCTGATGCAGTGGGGAAGCACCAGGAGCAGCTCTCGAGATTCTCGATGCCAGATCTGAGTAAAGACTCTGGTGTGAACTCTGATAAGAGCAACATGAACACACTGAACTCCTCTGTGCAGTTCCGCAGTTCTGAGTCTCTGCACAGCCTCACAGTGGGACAGCCCTACCTGGAGATGGAGCCCCCCCACTCCGCATCATACCAGGGCCAGTACTGTGAGCCCCCTATGGCGGTGGGCTGCGGCAGGGCTCATGTCTCTCCTGGTTTCACCTTTCAAGAGGAGGACTGCCTCAGCCTAGTGAGCAGTGCCAATGCAGCGCGTCTGCCCCCGATCAGTGAGCGGAGGCTCAGTGCTGTGGCCGGGGCCAGAGGTGGTGCATTTCAGATGGATGCTCCAGAGGACACTCCCCAGAGGCGCAAACACCACCACCGCCCTCGCCGTTCCAGACGCTCTCGTTCAGAGAACGCCCTCAACCTGGTGTCCGAGCGTAGGCCACGAGCTCAGGATCGGCCACCGCTGCGTGTGCGAGAGGATTATGACCGCTTCCATGTGCAGCGGAGCAGCAGAGAGCAGTACGGAGCAGGAGGGGGGAGGTACCAGCCCCAGCCCTTCAGACAGTGTCCCAGGACCACCTCTGACCTGTGCCTGCAGAACCCCCAGAACATGCGGCACTCCGGACTAAACCAGTACACATGGGACGACTATGACGACGACTGGTGCTCCACATGCTCCTCCTCCTCCGATTCAGAAGATGAGGGTTACTTCCTGGGTGAGCCCATTCCCAGACCTGTGCACATGCGTTACCGGAGCAACCAGGAGCTTGGGCACAAGTATAACACGGGTATGGGTGGAGGAAGCCACAGTGGACAGTTACACTCTCGCAACCGCAGAAAGAGCAAAAACTGCATAATCTCCTAACAGCAACTGTCAGTGTTGTGAATCGTTATTTCACTGAACGGATCACCCAAAGTCAGTGACAATGAGCTACCAGTGTTGGCACCTGTATTTAGTATCTATAATAGTGAACGTAACATACAAAATCATGTGCAATGTAATCCTTTTTAATTTAATTTCTACTGAGCAGTGAGCACAGTTGTGAGGCAGGATACTAATGTCAACTGTTTACTATTTGTGTATAGTAAATATTAATAATGTCACTTAAGTTAAAGAAGTCCCTGTACATATGGTTGTAAATGAGGCCTCACATATTTTTATATTTTTTATGAATAAAACCTTTTATGTGTCTATGATTTAGTCATAGTAAGTGTCAGAAAACAACTTATGCATGTTCTATTTGGCTGACTTGTCTTGCATTTGGAATAAAATATTTTCAGACTATGACTGAAAGCTGACTTTTTGTTGTCATTGGTAAAGAAGCAGCGGTCGAAGAAGTACACAATTTTTTTTTACCTAAGTAAAAGTACAGATACCAGAGCAAAGACATACTCAAGCAAAAGTATAACATGAAAAAGTCTACTTAAGTAAAAATATAAGTATCTGTTTAAAAAGAATAAAAAGTAAAAGTATTCTGCCCATATTTTGAGGTCTCAAATGTTGTGATTTTATATATTTTTTGTTTGTGGAAACTACAAATGTGTTTTCTGGAGGTCTCAGACAATAATAAAAAGTTCTTGTACTTTTCAGTCTCGTTCAAAACTTTTACAGATACCTGCTCTCAAATCTAGTACAGACACCTACATTTTTACTTAAATGTGCATTGTGTAACTTTTCTGGTGGAGGGTCCATCTAATGCTTTTCTCCTTGGAGATGTTATTGAATTGTCCAGAATGTTTGACAGTATGGTAATAAACTTTTATCTCTTTATGGAGACCAAACCAGACCAAGTTACAGGTCAGAGCTGTGGAGAGGCAATCCCAGTCTGAATGTCAGTCTTTCTAGGTGTTTTTCAGCTATAATTTTAATAATAAATAAATAAATAATATTTTGAGCTACCTATAATTGACTAAATGTAAGATAGAGCTGGTTATTGTCATACTGTGGAACATTCCAGACAGAGCAGTTGATGAACCCTGCACCAGAAAAGTTACACAATGCACCTTTAAGTACAGTACTTCACTACTTTAGGACTGGCGCGCTGTAAATTGGATTGGCTGTGACATCCATGTGCTGTGGCCAGGATTACTCACTCTTTAATCCACACACACGCACACACACGCACGCGCACACACACACACACACACACACACACGCACACACACGCACACACGTCCATATGGAAATCACAGGTAGGCAACAATGTAAAGGGCCAGGCATTTAATTAGGTACTCAGAGTCTTAATTCTGTCGACATGGTTTGGCTCAATAATACTTTAAGTTCACCTCACCTCAACTTCCTCTGGGGAACAGTGTGTTGGGTCAAACAGCCCTATAGGAAAACATTATAGGTCATTGCATGGACTTCATAAATGTTAATAAATTTGCAACATTTAAAACTAAAACATATTCCATATAATCTAACCTACTATATACTGTATAGATATATAGTTTAAAGGTGCATTGTGTAACTGTTCTGGTGGAGGGTCTGTCAAATGCATTTCTTCGTGGAAATGCTATTGCTTTGTTCGGAATGTTTCACAGTGTTGTCTTAAACCTTTCTATCTTCATGGAGACCAAACAAGACCAAGTTACAGGACACATCTGTGGAGAGGTAACCCTGCTCACAGTGAGAATGCCTGTTTATCTAGGTTTTTTTGATCAGTAAAACCACCTGTAGTTGAATAAATGTTAGGTAGAGATGTTTAATGTGCTGTATGACAAAAACAGGCAGAATCAAAATCCTTGTGTGCCCAATACATGCCTCCATTTACATTACAACTACATTACTAAAGTGGTCCTATTACATCTTTGACCTTAATAATATAGACACATTTGGTCTAATATGTTTTAAACAAGCAAATAGAATTAAACTGTAGAACCTATTATTGTCTGACTGTTTTTTGCTGTACATCATTATCATGGAAAAAAAAATGTTGTTTTTGAAGGCCCTTGCCAAGTTCGCAGTCGCTCCGGGTGTGTGTCCATCTGTGTAATTAAAAGCACATGGGGAGTGTGTGGAGACGGCTGCTACGCCGCACACACATGCTTCCTGAATGGGCCCGTGTTCACAGAAGAGGAGGGAGGAGGAGGTGGGACAATCCTAAAGCTAGGTGAAGGTTTCCAGTTGGTTGATTATCCAAACAAAAACTTAGGAACTTGAATAAAATATAGACAGTGGGGCATCAGTGGCTCTACTCATTTAGTGCAAACAGTTATATCTTTGGGCGGGACACTTTACACCAGACCCAGGCATTTTAAGGCCCGGGGGCCAAATATGACCTGAGGCCGACTCTGACTGTCTCGTGAAAAGTTGCTTGGAATTAAGAAAATAAAACCTACTTTGAAAATTTTGCATAATGCGTGGACTAAAACAACAGTGCTTTTACTCTGAAACCTGTTTAAAGTGTGCGTGCGTCGTTTATGTGATTAGCAACAAGTCATTGTAATGGTAACCCTTTAAAATGTTCGCACATGCCATAAAAAGAATAGTGGATGCTGAAGGACGTGGTTACAAGAAAATATGGACTACTAAATATTTATTTACTGAAGTCGGGGGTAAAATAACACATACTCTTACCAGCTTCTGTAAACAATGCCATTTACTTATTTCAACATAGAAATAAAATTAATAACCAGAATAGATGTCAAACTTTACCCCCCTTCTCTCTCATTTGGCCCCTGGGGAAAAATAATTGCCCACCCCTGCTTTACACACATTCTCTACAATGATCAGAGGGGCAGATGACACATAATGGCAGCCTCTCTTTAATAGGTTTACCCCAGGGCTGCTGTGACCATGATAAAAAGCCTCACCTGTACCACCACCGCTCAATATTTGTCAAATATAATTTAAAAATGTTGATAACTTGCTTAAATGTTATCAAATATTAATCTTATTTAAAAATCATTCATAATTCAGCTGCTCTCCTATTGAGAAAGTTTCAGAGAAGACCTGCTGAGCCATCCACAGCCAGAGGAGAGTGCAGAGTCCCAAGATGCAGAACCTCATTTGGTCAGTCATCCTTCTCCTACAGAGCCATAAGCCTCTGCAACAACCTCCCACATGAAATTATATCATGCACAAATTCTGAAATGTTTGCTTGCCTGGCCAAGCAACGGTTTTTAACCAAACAAACCAGTACACATTAATCTGCCCTGTATCAACGCAGCAACATTAACTGTAAATATGTAAATAGTGTGTGGATGACTGAGACTGAATGGGGCTAGTTTTACTCATTGATTGACTGGATGAGTGATTGCAATATACACTGTATTCTATTTTATTGGCATGTACGGGCTTTATGACATTAAATGTCCAGGGACTGAAGGTGGATTTTTTTTTTCCCATATAACAAAAACATATAACCTTTTTGTGTAATTCAATGTTTTTATGTGCATTGTCCCTGATAAATAAACAACAAAGCTAAACTAAACTTTAGGAATCTTGAAAAGCATCATATAATTCCAATATATTATGAGGAATGTGTTGTTTTGTTTAATTCTCTGTTCTCTGTAATTTCCTTCCTTCCTTCATTTATCATGGTCATTTTATGCTTCGTAACTACCCCTTCTGCCTCTGTCATCTCTCAAAATAAACTGAGGTAAATTCAGCATTAAGCCAACAATAATGTAATCATCACTGCATAGATGGGTTTGCTAAATAAACGAATGCTAAAAACAGCAAATCCAATGGTGCAGTCATGTCTACAGTACAGCATGAAACAGATGTTATACCTCTTTAACACAAGCTATAAACCTGAACATTTGAACAATAGTGTGCATTGTCCTTACGTGACCACTTCTGACAGCAGGCCACTACATTAGGAAAGTATGTGGGGCTTTCTGTGTGCTTCTTCCCACAGTGAGCAGATAGTTACACTGGTTTTACAGAAAGAGTTCTGAGGTGTGAAGACTAAAGTAAGGTGATTTGGCTGAAATTTTTTTCTTTTAATTTGTGTTCAATTATTACGATTGCACTGTTAACAATTGCAACCAGCAGGTCAGAAAGCTCCATCACAAATCCCACTCTTGATATCAACAACAAGAGCAGCCACTGACCCATGGGCTGGCGGCGCAGGTCAATGCTGTTGTTGCGTCCTTGAGCACGACACTTGACCCTCTTTTACTTTCAAGTCCAAGTTGAGTCCCAAGTCTTAGTCCATTTGATCAAGTCAAGTCTCAAGTCCTAAAAATAGTGATTCAAGTCTGACTCAAGTCCAAGTCACAATTTGCAAGTCCCCACCTCTAAGGAGTAAGGAGTATCTGTATCTGTTCATTTTATTTTGAATTTTGTGCTTATTGGTTTTGCTTTCTCACTGTACCCTCTTTCCTCTCTTTTGTTTCTCTTCAGGTCTGGCAGTTTTATCCTCATCCACTTTCTCCTGTTCCTGTTTGCATGTTTAGTCACACTCACTGGATCTCTTCATACCATATCATAATAAAAGTGCTTTTATAGGCTAGTCCCCCACAGCTCAACCCTATAGTGTGAGAAACCATCATAACAGACTGTGGGTAAATCCCTCTGTGAGCCTCTGAGCCCCTGATTAACTCTAATCTGTAAATGCATTTGCACTTACTTCTGAGTGACCTTTGACCTCACCTCGGCTCCATCACTGACAACCCATCACTTAAGTTTCAAGGTGTCAAGTAGTAGTAGTTTATTGTATTTTTTTACAACCCAAAATGAATGAATGAATGAATGAGTAGCCAAAATGATTCAATAAAAAAATATAC
>KN494272.1:24015-45204 GCA_000787155.1 Scartelaos histophorus | reverse complement strand
CCATGGACGGACAGGCATAGATGGCGATATGAAAAATAAACAAAAGAGACTTTCATCTTTCATTAGATTAACACTGGATATACTGAAAATTCTTAAGGAAAAGACTCAAAACTCAATATAGATTCTTATTTATGATTAAAACTAATATATTACGCAACATTTTGACTCTTGTGAGCTTTGAGCCGTGTTATAATGTTGTTAAATCCTTAAAAACATACCAGAAGTTGGCTTATTTGAATGTTTTAATCCTTTATTTTTAGTCTATCTGTTTCTCCAAAGCTCAAAATGCTCTCCTCCTTGTGATTTCAAAAAGATAGAGATTGGTAATGGGCTGAAATTAGCTTCAGAATTAGAAAACGTCATTATTCCCAAAAGGCAGTTCATTTGCAGCATTCAGAGAGCAGTTTTCACATACATATAAACCCAGTGTCTCTAAACAACGATATATAACAATGCAAAAAACAAAAAAAAGACTCCACTATCATTACTGGAGGAGTCAGGGGCGAAGGAAGTGCTGCCCCCATGAACTGGCCCCAGATAAGTGGAAGAGAATAGATGGACCGGCCCCTACAAACCTGATTTTGGTCGGTGGCTGCTCTTCCCACAGAGAATGCAGCTCTCAGTTTGACACGTGTGATTTTTGGGCAAGTTTTAACAATGATCTGCAGTTTGTTTATCTGTCAAGTATAAAAATAAAGCAGACTGTCTGAAAAAGAACAATAAAAGTTGCTGAGAAATATTTTTAATTAAAATACTTCAACTTTCTCAACAAACAGACAGGGTTTGTGTGTTGAAAATGTGTGAATGCAACAAAACACAAAGACTGAAAAATATTGTATAATATGGGTAATTTTCAGCACAAAATAAGAACTCATTTGATATTATTAAGTGATCTTATAGAAGAACTTTCTAAAACTACTCTATACTTTATCTCTGTGTCTTTAATTTATTTTATTTAGTTATTTAATTGTATTCATTGTTTTATCATTTTTAGATTTCTTAATTGTATTTATTTATTATTTTTTGCTTTTTATTTTAACATTTTATTTATTGTTCTTATTTTTGATTTATTGTTCTTATTTTGTCTTTTATCGTTTCAATTTGTCTGCACAAAAAAAGTGAAATCCAGCCAAGTTAAGATCACTTGAATGAAGAATCTTTTATCATGATTTTAATAAATTTCACTTGACAAGTAAAATGATCTGCCAATGGAACAAGTTAAAATATGAAAATACATCTTGCTACACTTAAAATAAGAAGAATCTTTTATCATGATTTTAATAAATTTCACTTGACAAGTAAAATGATCTGCCAATGGAACAAGTTAAAATATGAAAATACATCTTGCTACACTTAAAATAAGAAAAACAACTTTTTGCACTTAAAATAAGAAACACAATAGATAATTTTACTTGTCAAGCTGAATCTACTCAAATAAAGTTCAATATTCTTAATTTAAGTCATTTTAACATGTTTGTAAAATGCGCCATATAAATAAAGTGGATCAGATTGGATCTTTTGCCATTTTTCACCACTTCAATAAGAGCATCTTGGTTTGTTACTAGTTTTAGTATTGATAACTTCCTGGGTATTATTTTTGACAAGATTTTTTCCTCTTTCTATAGCAAAATATCAACTATAATTTATGAGGAAGAGTGTGATTAAATAAATCATAAATCTCTTCTCTCTCTGTCTCTTTCTCTCTCTACCCCACATCTCTATCTTTTTTCTCCTCTTTCTCTCTCCTCTCTTTCTTTCTCTTTCTCTGCCCCCATCTCTCTATTGCCCCATTTACACGAGAGCTTTAAATCCGAATAAAAATAATTTAATTTGGAATAAAAATTAATTCCCCTTTAAAAAAGAACATGTAAATACTTAATTCCTAATGACTATTCAGAAATAAACTTATTCGGAATTGAGCTTTATTTCGATTTAAGTGGGTGATTTAGCAGATTTAATTTATTCCGTGATCATGTAAACGTTTATTCTGCTTAAAAATAATTCCGGTCTTTCAGCGCATGCGCGTTGCGTCGTCCTTCTAACGCGATGACGCACTTCAAAAAGGCGCCAGGAGCAAACTTTGGTCTCGAACCGAAACAGTTTTTCTTATAAGTGCGCTGGAAGAACTACAGATAATGAAAAGAGCGGATGGCAGAAAACAGTAAAAGCAGAAAAAGCTAAACCGCGCTAGCAGCTGATTGTTATTGTTTTCTTCCGGTCGACGTAAATACGTCCGTGTCCCTGTCCAATCAGAACCCTTCACGAGCCCCAGACGTTGAACGAAATTACATAAAGCCGTGTTTTCCATGTAAATTTTAATTCGGATTTTTTTTTATTTTCATGTAAACTCGAAGGAGAATAAGGTAAATCCGATCTATTTAATTCAGAATAATTTAATTCAGAATTAAAAACCTCATGGTCTATATAGTTTTTTCTCGTCTCTTTTACTCTGTCTCTCTAACTCCCCCCCTCTCTGTCGTCTTTCTCTCTCGTGGTGTTGTTAGGGAGACACAGCTCACATGTTGGTAAAGAACACTGTGCAGAGATGATGGACAGAGCTGATCCGTGTAAAATCCAGTTTGTTCAGTAATTATCTCGACAAGGGCATCTGCAGGGCGCCTTGGCACTGGAGCAGAGCCAAAGCAGCCACTTGAGCACGGCTTATAAACACGCCTATTTGGGTACGATTCAGGCTTACAACACCAATAAACAATCTTGAGTTTTAGTATTGTGCGTGCAGCCAAGAGATGAAGAAGTAAACATGAAAATGACTCAGAGACGCACGTATATCAGGGCTAATATTCATGTCAGCTCGTATCAGGGTGTTGTATATTTCCTTGGAGCTCAACAGCCCCATAGGCTTTCCAAAATAATTAAATATTAATAGTTTAAGTTCTTCTTTCAGGAGTGGGCAAGGCAAGTCAATCTGTACACAGTGTAGTTTAAAGTGCTTTACAGAATAAGAAATACATTAAAATCACAATACAAACAAATCAAAACATTAATAATCGTCATAAAATTAGAGAGAAAGGCATTAAACGAGAGAGAAGTTGAGAGAAGAAATCATATGCACCGCTAAACAGAACCATTTTGACTCTGAATTCTAATTTTAATTTTCCTCTAAGCCACAGGAGCCAGTGCAGAGACCTGAGCCAGGACTTATGTGCTCGTACTTCTTCGTTCCGTTCGACTCAGGACCCGAGCTGCAGCGTTCTGGATGCACTGCAGCAGTCAAACCTACTGGAGACGTGGATAAGTCTCTCCAAATCTGCTTTAGACGGTAAATCTTTCGCTTTTTGCTATGTTTTTTAGATGGTAAAAGGCTGCAGATATTATTGATTTTATGTGGCTTTTAAAGTTCAAATCTGAGTCCATTATCCCCTAGATTTCTAGCACGATTTAAAGGTTTTGGAGAGAGAGAATGGAGGCGACTGCTGATACAGTGTCTTGTTTCTATGGGCCAAAGACTTTAACTTCTGTCTTGTGTATACGTCACCTGCATAATTCCACGACACATAATTCCATAAGTGTTAAAACCATACTAGATAGATAAGTTTTATGCCATACAGTGAAAGATTATAGCAATGTTTATGAAGATGCAAGCCCACTCTCAGTAAAGACGCATGTTTTTCAGTGTGACAAAGAAAGAACATGGATTTATTTCAGTCTCACTCAGTATTTTTTGTCTAAATAGTTCCATACTTACAGTTATCGTTGTATCAGATTCTTGTGGTGAAGAAGGAGCCGAGTCAAATGGCAAAGCTCTCAATTTGTTTGCGTTCCTACCATTGACTTTATATATAAATGGACATAGCTAACGCACTAGCCGCCGCGTGCCAAACAGAAAGTGCTCCAGGAGGCTCTTCCGGCTCCTTCTGACTCTGGCTCCCATTGACTTACATCAGGATCTTGTCGCTCGTTTCTCTGGGCCTGCTGCAGTGATCCTCTTCATTTTGGTCTTAAAATGTTCTTATGAACCCGCTCTACATGAACCTGAATTTTTTTTTTTTTTTTCGCTATTTTGATAGTAAAAAAAAATCCTATTCATAACCTAGATCCTGGCTCCAGATTCGCTCCTGTAAACCGTTAGCATCGCAAGCCTCATTTGAGCGGCGATGAACGCTATAAGTGACATCACACTCGCTTAGTCCACTTTTTTATACAGTCTATGGTTCCTACCCTCACCTCTGCTCACGAGCTTTTGGGTAATGAAGCCATCAAAATGAGTTTACGTATGAGTGGCTGGGCGCTTTTTCATCGAGACACATTTCTGGAGGAGCAGGAACCGGTGAAGATCCAGGACATACTGGAGGGACTGTCTCTGGACCTAGAAACACCTCGGAGTCCCACCGGAAGAACTAGAGGACGTGTCTGGGGTGAGGCAAGTCTGGGAGTCCCATGACCCCAGATGGCGAATAAATCCACACATTAATCTTATGAAAACCCCAGAAGGTGAAAAGACGATCTACATCAATTTCAAATATTGTGTTTCATAATCCAGAAATCATACTTTTGTGTAAAATTCAGTTTATTTTTTTATCCTTACCTTTTATTTGACAAAGTGACAATTCAGAGAGACAAAATGCAGACATTGTACAAAAGAAAGAAAAGGTCTGCATTTACAATAAGATGAAATGAACTGTATTATATTAATTTTCTGTTTCATCATAACTGACAAGAAAACAGAACAAGAACTATTCACTTTTTACAAACATGTTTTCATCGACACAAAGTTGAAACAACATTTGAAATTACAACCGTACACAGTTCGAAATGGTGCTTTACACATTTGTACATTCAACTGGTTTCATGATTTGGATTTAGCTGATTATAAAAGATAATTGAACAACATTTTAACAACACAATCAGTGATGACGAGACCCTAAAAAGTCCCACGCACCAAGGACAACAGAACACAATGTCAAAGCGCAGTCTCCTATAGAAAGTGACTACAGACAAAGCCATAGAGTGCTGGTATTATGAGGAACTGTGATAATCAATGGAACAGGACGACTTCAGCCAAGACAAAGCATCTCTCTGTAAAAGATCTGTAGAAAATTACCTGTACAACCCTTTTTACCGTTTGAAATGCAGTTTGAAATGTCTTTTTTTCTACATTTGTTGAAAAAGTACAGAAATTATCGATCTATCTATATTTGCGTCTAGATTTGAGACAATAATTTAAAGGTGTATTGCGCAACTTTTCTGATGGAGGTTCCTCTACCCACTTTTTGTCTCCATGGAGATGTTATTTTTTCGCTCATTTATCCATCTTATCCCTTTGTATTGCTCAGAAATACAATAATTGCTTCTGTGAACTGGGGCGACTCTCCACAGATCTGAACTGTCATGTAGCCTAGTGCTTGTCTCCCTCGTGATTGACAAGTTTAAATACTGTGGAACATTCTAGACAAAGCATAACAAATCAGGCGACCCTCGTCTAGAAATGTTACGCAGTGCACCTTTAACAAATGGCGGATGAATCTCATTTCCCTCCTTTTTTTATTTTTATTTTTTTTAAAGAATTGTGCTTTTAGTTGAACAATATGTCGTTTAAATGTTAGCCTGGCCAGCCAGACCTTTACTCTTCATGGCAAAGTACTGAAAATATCCAAAAACCATCGTACCAGCTCATCAGTGGTGAAACATGAAGTAAAACTAGTAAAGTACTGTATTTAAGTAGACATTTTTGATATCTATATGATACTTTTTACTTTTACTACACTACTACTTAACTACATCGCTTCATTTGATTTGTTTGCTTGTTTTGCTTCATTCACGCTTCATTTAATTAATCCTGATAATGCGGTTTTCCTTCTCTGAACACTAAAATCACAAAAATCACTCTGCTGCAATGTTCCTCCAATTGTTCCGCATCAGATCAGAAAGCCTTATTGTTACTTACGAAATACAATGTTAGTAAGAGCATTCATTATATTCATGTCGCTAAACAGCTGCTCAAAGGGTTTTTCATGGCTCTAAAGCAAATCTAATTGTTAGGAAATACACTGTGTTTTCCTGACACGTTATTTGATGTTCCTTTTAATAAAGAGGTTACAAAAAGTAGGATTAAAAGGGTGAAATAATGCATAATATGTTAATTTCAAAGATCCTACATTACACAAAATTGGCTCTTGCTTTAAGCCATGTTAAAATGCTGTAACCGCATCAAAAACTTACTTGAAGTGTGTTTTGTTTCATTGAGTAGTCCTGGTTTATTAGTCTGTCTTCATCTCAGCTCAGAATGCTTTGTTCCACCTTCCAAGTTAACAGCTACATTTTACTTTTAGTGCAATTTGCAATTCCAGGCATGAAATTATCCAAGTGATTCTAGTGAAGGAGTTTAAAAACACAGTGGAGCACTTCTTGTATTACCATATGACATCACACGTTGGAGTATTTTCTGTTTGGGAGAAGAACTCAGAGTAAATATGCAGGATTTGTGTGTTAAACGTGTGAATGAAATAAAAAATACAAGTTGAGGTTTGTTTGGGATGAGGAAACATTATGACATAAATTGGAAAACAGCGTAATATGGGCCCTAAAAGCATCATCCACTGTGTTTGTAGCAAAGCATCGCAGCCATGGGCATAGCAACTGCAGAACAGGAAGTGTTTGGCAATTAGCAAACGTGACCCTGGCTGACCCATAAAATGAATGACATCTGCCACTGTGCTCGTTATGTGATGTTGTTTTGTGAATTGGCGAAGGGGAGGATGTAAAGATAGAGACGAGAAAGCTGTTAATAATTAATTGAGGTTTGAGGTTTGATTCATTTAATCTACTTTTAGTCTGAGCCGTTTCCAGGAAATGGAACTATTCTAAACAGTAGCCGAACCTCTTTCCTCATCTCTTTCATTGACTGGCCAAGCTAAGCTTATATATATTATTATTTATATGCAATTATCATAGACTGTATATATAAATGGACAGAGCTAACCCGCTTTCTAACTATTTTGTCTGTAATTACATTTCTATTCCTAATCTAGACCTGACTCCAAATTTGCCCCTATAACTGCTAGCTTCATGAGCTTCATTTGACTGGACACACTCCCTTATGCCGGGCGTACACTGTGATATTGTCGATCGTTTCACTCAGCCTCAGCTCAAACTGAAAATCGCAGGGTTTAAAAGTTCACAGCTCACGATTCATGTTCTCACACTATACTTATTACTTCAACAGTGCGAAACCCTCACAAGAGGCCACTGTATTTGAAATAGGTTTGATATTGTTGGGACCTGTGATTGCCGATCAGGAGCTGGCTGTGAGGTATTGATTGGTTCTCACTACCCCATGTAAACTACACAAAGCCAAAACTCGACCTGATCCCAAAACAGTTGCACAAGTGAAAAATTGGTTCAAAAAAGGCCAAAAATGGGACAGTGTACGCCTGGCATTAGTCCTCTTCTTTATACAGTCTATGGTAGTTATAGCTATTTCTTTTTTATTTCAATACACAGTAGATCGTCTTATGCTATACAAATAAAGGGACAGAGCCGGGGTAAAGATATAGGTCCATGTTGCGTTCAAGTTCATAAAGTTTGTAAAATTTCACTGTGTTATTTCCACTGCTACCAGACTGCGTGCGTATCTGGCCGAGCGAAGTTTCAGTTCATGGTAGCACTGCACAAAACTGTGGTAGATAAAAGTTATGGGTAATGCTAGCAGGACAATCCCGCTAACGACGCAAAACCCACCGAGCACCCGTCCTGCGATCGTCACCGGGTACACATCGCCATACCCGACCGTCGTCATGGAGATGATCACCCACCATGCTGCTGCCGGGATGCTCGCGTAATCGCTGTTGGGCGACTCCTTGTCCAAACCGTGCTCCAGCAACTGGGCTAGCGCGCTGTATATCGCCATGGCGACGAACACAAAAACCATTAGCATGACCATTTCTCTGTAGCATCGGCGTAGCGTTAGCCCGAGAGTTTGCAGACCCAGGAAGTGCCGTGCCAGCTTCATGAGCCAGAAAACCCGCATCATTCGTAAAACTCGTAAGATGATTCCCGCTACTCCGAGTCCGGCTCCCGGCATCCCCGCTCCGGCTAACGCCATGGTCACGTAGTAAGGGGTGATAGCGATGATGTCAATGATGTTTAAAGGACGGCGAAGGAAATCCCACTTATTCCGAGCGACTAGAAACCGCACAATGCATTCAGCGGTGAACCAGCCAATGCAAACTGCCTCCACGATCCTAAAGAGAGGGGGAAAGAGAAGAGAGGGATAAGTCAAGTGGGACGTGGACAGGAAGTGGCTGCAGATAGAGAGAAATTATGTAAATATTAAGGGTAAGACCAGCAAATGGACCCAGGGAATGTAAATTATTTGTGATACGAAGGACATGTAAGATATAAGCAATTTAAACGCTGACTCAAGAGTGCACTATGCAACTTTTCTGGTGGAGCATTTGCCACCTGCTTGTGGAGATTCCTTACTTGGTCTGTAAGGTTCCACAGTATGGCTTTAGTATTAGTAAGTATATATTTTCCATTTATCTGATTACAGGGTTTTACTGTTTAAAAGTACCTGGACAAAACATGCACTCTGACTGTGAGCGGGGTCACGTCTCCACAGATCTTACCTGTAACTTGGGTTTTTTGTGGCATTACCTGTTTGACTTTGTGGAAATAAACAAATTGAATGCACATGACAGACACTCTACCCAAAAAGTTACATAGTGCATCTTTAAAGGTTAATTTAACCTTTCTTCTGGATATATTGATGCTTCACCTGAAATGTTCCACAATGTGACATAGGAAATGCCTGAATAATGTGATGTAAAGTCAGTGGGTGGCTTGTCTTGAAAGGCCATTGTAAACAGTGATATTATTTATATTGGAAACAGACAATAGAAACAGCAGTAAATGACAGAATTGATACTGTGCAGTGACAACACGCTCGGGGTGTTCTACACGTATGTGCATTGGTGGAAAGTTCATTAGTTACAATGGAGACGCATTAGCAAACACAGCCAAATAGGTTTTTTAGATCAGAATGAAACTGAAAATGAAAATGCAAAATGAATTTAAACAACACATTTTCAGAAGCCTGTGATCGATACAAGCGATCATGGTCCTGTTAAGGAGTTTGATTTTTAACAAAAAGGTGAGAGTGACTAAATGAAAAACTGTTGGCTAACACTATCTAACTTGTGACTGTAATGTTATGTGTGAGACCTGTTTAAGCTCACAAATTGGATCAGCTGTTGCAGTTCCAGCTATTTCAGTTCAGTTCTGGTCTGACTGTGTTAAAAAAAAGCTCAGATTAAGTGCCTCAGACAGAGCTTGCTTACTGTTAGCTTCACACCCCCAGGATGCATCTATTATAAATGAGTATGAAACACTTTAAAGAGGAGGCATTATGCAATTATCAACTTTGTCCTCTCATCAAAAACATGCCTGAAGTGGTTTAATATGTCATCCAAAAACGAAAGTGAAACTAATTTAAAAATGTAATACATTATTTTTGGCAACTATAGCATGTTCAAAATGATAAAAGGTAACATTGTTATATTACCTGTAAACAATTAATACCCCACAGAAGTATAATACTCCCTCTTTAAAGTAACCATACCACAGCTTGAGAACCAGTGAGGAAAAGTGAAGGAAAATACATCATTACGCTGCACTAAGGCGTGTATGAGAGGCAATCAGAGTGAATGATGGAGATATGAAGACATTAAGGCTGTGTGAACCACAAGCCCAGGGAAACGTCCATCAGACCAATTAGACCAAATCACATCAGCAGAGAGTGCACCGTGAAGCCACAGATGAGCCGTAATAACAGGATCATATCAGGAGCCGTGTGTGAACGTGCCAGAAGACGCAGAGGTAAAAGCTCGGGTCGTTATAGAGTTTGTTTTATAATATTTTATATGGTTGTTTATTTATTCTGATTCTTGCAGCTGATGTTGTCAACATTTCCTGGAGGTATGAGGCTAACTGAAAGCACTGTTATGTCTGAAGCTCTGTTACTCACGTTAGATTTTATTGGATCTTTTTTTTTAAACACAGTCTGACTTGAAAAAAAACAATTTACGTTAAACAAATCTTACACATAACAGCACAGTCACAGGCTATCTAGCATTAGCCAACAGTTTTTCAGTTAGTCACTCTCATACTTTTGTTGAAAATCAAACTCCTAAACACGACCATGAACGCTCACTTTGATCACACTTGTATTGATCACAGGCTCCCCATGTGTTAAATCGATTTTGTATTTTTTCTTCAGGTTTAAGATGATATTAAAACTTTTTTGACTGTGTTGTGCATTATGTCACCATGGAAACTGCTGACCATTCCGCCAGTAGAAATGAATGTAGAACACTCCAGGCATGATACCACTGCAAATTATTAATAGGAAATAGGTATGGGGCATTGGCGATGTTGCACAATAAGTTTCTTCGACAAAATGTTGACCTTTTTTACCATGTGGAAAACCTGTGCAGACGAGAAGGTTCCACAGTGTCATTCAACAGGTAAAGCCCCAAGCTGATGATTCGGCAAATGAAAACAATTTAATCACAAATTCAATTAAGTGCGCAGCCCTGCCCGTGTATAAAATATGCTGTGGTATTACGAACAGAGTGGATGGATCTGATTTTCACTTGGGGCCATAACATATGCCATAATTGACCTGTATTATTAGCTCTACTTAATTACTAGTTTGGCCTGATAGCAATTAGCAGAGTCAAGCTAAACACACAATGGTTAATTGTCTCCCACGAGAACATGCTAATGGCCAGTCATTTTATCTAAAATTAGTGCGTACTGTGTGTAATAGGAAAGTCCTTCAAGAGGGGGCATTATACAAAGTCTTTTTTTTTTCTTGTTTTCAGTGAATACAGCATTTTCAAAACAATAAAAGATAACAGAATGATCTAAATATTAGCAGTTAATACCGCATGGAAGTAAAATATCCCCTCTTTAAGTATTTGTCCCTGTCTGTACTAGGTTACTACAACTGTTACACAAAACTACAAAATTTGAGTCTTTGAACAAAGACTCAATTTTTTCTTATTCACATATGAAAAAAAAAAAGTTAATTAAACTTAATAAAAAAAATAAAAATAAAAATAATCATAATAATAAAAGAAAAGTTACTACTACTATTACTATTGCTACTGCACTAACAACATTTTAGCTCTCATTTTCTTTTCAATACTTTTTTTTTTTTCTTTTCATTTCACCAGCACAAATTCTATATCATCTTACAGTAATAATAAAAGTAGAAATTGGACTAAACCAGGACTTAATGAGGGGGTATTATGAAAAACTGACTTTTTGGAGGTTGCTCCTGTAATATAACATTCTTTCATCAAAAACATGCCTGAAGAGGTTTTGGGTGTCTTGCATGTTTGAGTATTTAATGATCTCTCCAGGGTTTATTGGAAGTGTCTTTACAGTTAACTGTGGTGATCCTCGCCAAAGCTCAGCCCACAACACTACAGCACCCACGATTCAGAGCCGCCATTTTTCATAAATTTACAAAAGCATGAAACTAAACTAAAGACTATAAATTCAGTGTAGTTTCATTGCTAATACTGATTGCAATCCATAGCAACCAATAAGCTTTACCAATACTTTAAGGCTAACATGTACACTACTAAAAAAGCTTGGCCAAAATTTGAGATATAAACACTTAAATCTATCAGAAAATGACTTAAAAGTGGTGAAACTGTCTGTCCAGGCAGTAAGATAATTTTACTTTTAAAATAAACTACCTTTAGACGAGAATTAAGCAGTCTCCGAATTAGTAAGTAGAAAATAAATCTAAAAACAAGATGAATAATCTGATATAAATTTTAAAATCTTGGAAATTTGCAGTGTAGGGCAGATATGGATTATTTTCTACAACTTATGTAGTGCAGTAGCTTTTTATTACAAACTTTCAATCTAATCTATTTGCAGTAAAACTTTATGTGTACTCTTGAGGCAGCAGGTTGGCCAAAATAAAACATCAGCCTGTGTTGGAGATTTAAAGTCAATTTTAAGTGATAAGATTTGGTAAATAGTGCAAATATCGGCTATTAGCTACATTTTCTGTTGTCTATCTGCATGTTATTTTAGTCAACTAGTAAATCCAATTATCCAAATTAGAAACACTGTCTCATCTCAGTATGTTGGCAGTTTCTTCTGACACCTGTAGCTCTCATGTTTGATCGCCCTCTCCAGCTCCCCATTGGCCTGCAGCTCTGGCAAATGGCTCGTAGTGAAGTCTGGACGGGCTACTATAGAGGGAGGCTTTTTGGCAGGCGTTTTGGCAGGAGCAAGGGCAGGGGCAGGAGCAGACGGGAGTCGAAGAGAGAGGAGAAGGAAGGGGGGGCAGATTGTGTCATCCTGTCTCAGATTTATGGACTTATGGACTGATTCACCCATTGGCTTCCACATGACACTAGCTCATGTGTAATATCATCGAGGAAGTTAATTTTTTTCAGTTTTTTAGTTTTTCAGTTTATTTTTATGTAACTTTTCTGCTTGTCTCTATGGAAATATTAGCGCTGTGTCTGGAATGTTTCACAATATGGCATTAAACGTCTCCATCTTGCATTTCTATCAATTACAGGTGTAAATAATGCATTAACTTGGAGTGGGGTAGCCTCTCCACAGATCTTGCAGTACTTTGTCACCTGCTTATATGAGTTTAAAATGCCTTATACTGCGGAACACTCAAAACAAAGCAATAAGATCCTCCAGAAAAGTTACATAGTGCAGCTTTAAAATAAACTGAGGCTTATGATTTAGTTCTAAATGTCTAAAATATACAAAAATGACTCATTCAGCGTGTGTGTGTTCGAATGTGACTTAAAAAGGAGTTTCAATATTGACAAAAAATGAAAGGAGAGATATCTGAGGCACGTCTAGTGTGAGCTATGTGGATTTATTACAAAACGCCAACGTGTTTCCACTCCGAGGCGTCTTCCTCTGAACAAATATCCCAATATTGTCCTGGTGGAATGTTTGCTATCTTCTTGTGTCCATGAAGTTATTAATACGTTGTTTGGAATGTTCCACCGTATAGCATTAAATCTTTCTTTCTGCAGGGAGACAAGCAAGTGAGCACCACCAGGTAAAGACACGGGTTAAATTTGCGTAAGAGCGACCATGCTCACATTGAGAATACGTAAAGAAAAGAAGAACTAATGCGAGGAGTTGAATACTGTGGAATATTACAGGCAAAGCAAAGCAAACTTCATGGACACTGTGCAACTAATTAACGATGATGCTTGCAGCTTTTGTGTTTGAAATACCTTTTTGTTTATTATTTTTCTATTAGAATGTCAAATGTCAAGGTGTTCAGTGTTCTGAATACTGGATTATACACGACCCGAACCCTGGAATAAATGAATAATATAACAGACAAGTGATGAATGGACACATATAGTGCTGTTTGGCCCTCAGTGCGCGATGAAACCACTCTCCCATTCACACTCAAGCACTCAGCACTCACTGCTACACAAATGCGCACATGCACGCAATACTGAAAGCGGAGAGGGTGAAGTGTCTTGCCCAAGGACACAACAACAATACCCACTTACAATATCCGCTTCCTCGACACAGTGAAAAATGCGTTTCTCTCAGGCCGTTCTCTCTCACAACTTCATGTCCTCTTTCAGTGCATCCATAAATCTACTTGTTGAACTTCCTCTAGGCCTCAGCATCAGCATCCTTCAACCCATATATCTGTGGTCCATCCTCTGTACCATATCTGCACCCTTTCTCCTCTGTACCTAGTATTCAATGTCCCTCCTCTGTACCATACTAGTATATTCAGTCTTCTTCCTCTGTACCCATAGACCGTATATATGAATGGACACAGCTAATGCGTTAGCCACCTCGTGCCAAATAGGAAGCGCGACAGGAGGCTCTTCCGGCTCCTTATGACCCTAGCTCCCATTGACTTACATTAGGATCTTGTCGCTCGTCTCTCTGTAACTGCTGCAGTGAGCCTCATCATCTTGGTCTTAAAATGTTCTTATTAACCCGCTCTACATGATCCTGAATTTATTTTTTTTTGCTATTTTGTTTGTCCAAAAAATCCTATTCATAACATAGATCCTGGCTCCAGATTCGCTCCTGTAACCGTTAGCATCACGAGCCTCATCTGAGCGGCACTGAACACTATGAGTGACGTCACACTCGCTTAGTCCATTTTTATACAGTCTATGTCTGTACTATATAGTCTCTGTCCATCTCTGTAGCTTATATTAACTTTTCCTCCTGCGCACCTTATATTCACTGTTCCTCCTCTTTACCTTATTTTCACTCTCCCTCCTCTCTACCATATATTAACTCTTCCTCCTCTGTACCATACTAGAATAGTCACTGTCCCTCCTCTGTAACCATAGACCATATTTATAAATGGACATAGCTAAAGCGTTAGCCGCCGGGTGCCAAATAGGAAGCGTGACAGGAGGTTCTTCTGGCTCCTTCTGACCCCGGCTCCAACTGACTTACATTAGCATCTTGTCGCTCGTCTCTCTGTACCTGCTGCTGTGAGCCTCGTCATCTTGGTCTTAAAAATGTTCTTATTAACCCGCTCTACATGATCTATGTCTGTACCATACTAATATATCAACTCTTCGTCGTTTGTACCTTCTGTTCACTGTACCTCCTCTGTATCATACTAGTATTTTCACTCTTACTCCACTGTACCATACTATTATATTAACTCTTCCTCCTCTGTACCACACTAGAATAGTCACTGTCCCTCCTCTGTACCACCATGAACTGGCCCAATGAGTCAGCTAACACCTACTAATGAAAAGCACAATTTAAAATCACCATTGCTTCACCCACTTTGAAAACCAGCGGGAGTTATAGAGGTGAATGCTGAAACCCCTTATCTCCCGGTGAGGTGTCAGAAATGATCCAAGTTTAAAATACAGTGGAGCGCTGGAGGTGGGATGATGACATTTTTAGGTCTACCTTACTCAGAAACACATGTCAAGATGGATTTTTAGAGCCCTTACATTGGGAAAAAATCAACTATTCAGGACTTAAGAGCTACAGACAGTAAAAAAGAAAGAAAGAAGTTGCAATGTGTGCTACTCGGATATTATATTTTAGCCTTAGAGGTTATGTTTTATTAATAATGGAGTATTTCAGGCAGTTGTTAACTGGGAATTTAAAAAAACACCCTGAAATGGTGCTGAAACTGGTAATTCCCACTTGTGAACTTGCTAGAAAATTGTTTAGCAGTGTGTTTTGGGGTTTTTTGGTTCTGTTTTGTGTGTTTTTTTCTTCTATTCTCATGTTTTTGTTTTTGTGTCCTTTTTGGTCAGGATGGTGCATTCTTTAGTTTAGTTTACATTATTTCTCATTCTTTAAAATTATTGTGTTGATTTCTGTCTAGTATGATGCAGATTGGGCTATCACAATGACAATATGGTGTATATGAGTGGTTAAACAATGATTGATTTGTTTCATACGACAATATTCTGCCATTTAACATGTTACAGACAAATTTAAAATGCAACTGAACCCATAAACTCCATCCACAACCACGTTTCAAATAAAGCTGCAAAACTGGGCTGAACCTGGAGAAATAAAGAAGAGAGTGAGGGGCGAGGAAGGCGGGGTCTGGGGTAAAATGAACAGCGTGATTGGTCGAACGGGTATCTACACTTCAAACTCCGCTACGTTTCAAATAAAGCTGCAAAACTGGGCATTAATTGGAGAAATAAAGAAGAGTGAGGGGCAAGGAAGGCGGGGTCTGGGGGTTAAAATGAACAGTGTGATTGGTCTATATCTACACTTCAAAATCGACTGCGCTGCGTGATGTCACATAGTACTTGAAATCCCATGGACCAATGGATTCGGCACACAACTATTTTTAACCAGAGAGCTGTGCATTTATATGACCTGCTCTAAAATTGCCAAAAAACAATATGAACAGTAGAAAATGCTGTTAAAACACAATGTACACAGTTTAGTACTCCACTTTAAAAGGCCCTTATTACACTATTTTCTAATCTAAGTTATAATTTTGTTTCCTCGTCAAAAACATTCCTGGAGTTGTGTTTTGTTTCATTCACACGTTTAACAGAAATTTAGGTATTTCTCCTGGTTTAGGTATTTACAGGAATTGCTCCACCGCGTTTTAAAACTCCATACACCTTCACTAGAATCATTTGGATAATTTCAGTCTTGGATTTGCAAATCGCTACTGAACAAAAGATAAAAGGTAACTCATAATAACAGAACATTTTCAACATGGGAGATGTTGACAGACTAATAAAGGATCATTGAAACATGTCTGAATAAAACAAATCACAACACCAGGTTTGTTTTTGAGGAGGTAATTTTAGCATTTTAACATGACTAAAAACCTCACAGGAGTCAGTTTTGCGCAATATTGGTCCTTTAACACGTGCATATACTTTAAGCAATACCCATTTGGTTTACATACTAGTTAATTCAGCTTCACTCTATTTTTATGAGTAACAATAACACATCTTTGTTAGTTAATCCATCACTAATGACTTTGTGGTTGTTTTTGTTTTATCTCTAAAGTAAAACACAGAATGCTTGTGATTAAAAGCTACATTTAGACTCATTACCTAACCACTGTGGCTGCTCCAAATACTCCATAACCTGACCTTATAAAGACAAATGCTTCCTCTCTCTATCTTTATTTAGCAGTTGATATACCGAAAACTGAAAATGGTCCAATTTCAAATCCTAAATCACGGCTTTGTGTTTGAGTTAAGCTTCTGTTTGGTTTCCATTAGCCTGTCTTCCTGTTTCACTGTAAATGTTGGATCGTGAAATCGAGTTTATGGCGAGCTGTTTGTCTTTGTTGTGTACACAGTCAGGTGAACTGATAGAGGTACGCCATACGAGTGGTTCTCAAACAGTGGGGCGGGTACAAGTGGTAGCCGGGAGTCTGTGGATTTTATTTCACTTTATAGATTGCGTTCACACGAGATCAAATCAGAGTAAAAATCGAGAGTGGTTAAGAATTCAATGGTAGTGTTTGTTAAAAGGCCCAATATTTTCTGATGTAATGTTTCCTCATCAAAAACATATCTGGAGTTGTATTTTGTTTTATTTAAGCATATAGTAACGCACAAACCCTGTATATTTAGGCTGAGCTCTTCTCTCAAACAGAAAACAACCTGTTCCACCATGTGATGATCCAGGAAGTGTTTTTTAAACTCCATACACCTTCACTGGATCATTTGGATCATTTCATTGGCATTCTCTACGAAACAAAAGGTAAAAGGTAGATATTAACTTGAAAACTACCACATCACAAGATGGAACAGAGGATTTTCCCTTTGAGAGAACTGAGAGAAGAATATGCAGGATTTGTGTGTTCAACATGTGTGAAAGAAACAAAACACAACCTATGTTTTTAATGAGAAAACAACATCACACCAATCAGAAAACAGCAACTTTAAAAACTACAGTGTGGTCTTGCCTGATGCTGGTGATGTTGCTAGCAGTCATATACTGAAGCCGCATCAGAGCTATTTTGAGTTTAGTACAAACTGGTTTCAGTCATATAGGATTTGGCAAGCTCAGAGCTTGTTCAGCTTCTGATGAGAGTAAATCTACACTGCAGTTGGTATGAGTTAAACGGCCTATATTACACTATGTTCTGATCTATGTTATAATATTTTTCCTCATCAAAAACATACCTTGAGTTGAGTTTTGTTTCATCTCAAACAGATGTGACGTAATGTGGTAATACAGGAAGTGCTCTTTAAACTCCATATTCATCATTTGAATAATTTCAGCCCTGGAGCTCCGTATCTTTACTGAACAAAAGAAAAATAGTGTTTACTTGAAACCTACTATATTACATCACAAGGTGGAACAGAGCATTTTCAACTTTGGAGATGGAGACAGACAGACAGACAAAAGCATGTTTTTGAGGAGCATTATAATAAGGGCTAAACCTCACAAGAGTTGATTTTGTGTAATAAAGGACCTTTAAAACATGCGTACCTCATTTCATAGGACACAGATAATCATGATCTGGTATTTTGCTATAAAAATTTGATTTACTTCTGGTTTAATGTATAGGTTTATCTAATTTAGCAGTATAATCAAACATTTGATGTGAGGAACCCCAACGTAGTCAAAAGAACCATTAATAATTAACAGTGCACTTGTGTTAATAGTTAATATTGATTTGTTGGTCAAATTTGGCTTTTTTCTCAAAGGGGGTTAGTTCACTTAAGACAAGGACGATTGATGCTGGCTGCTTTTAAGCTGGATTAGGTGTACTATTGACGCACTGCATACATGGGCCCCAATCACCTTAATATAAGTACAACTTGAAGAGCGACAATAAACTCCATACACTTTCACTAGAATCATTAGGATGATTTAATTGACATCACAAGGCAGAACAGAACATTTTAAGCTTTTTTTAAAGGTGTGAATGAAACAAAACACAACTCCAGGTTTGTTTTAGAGGAGGTAACAAAATTATAACATGGTTTTATGCTCACAGAAGTCAGTTTTGTATATATTTTTTTTTTTGCCAGACTGGACAAGCCAAATAATATGAAACAACACTACACCACATTCATGCGTTGACTTGTAATCACAGTTATTCATACTGTGGAAAACTTGCTTTGTATTGCCATACCTGTCAGTCAAAAAACATTAAAATAATTGTATGAACCAGTTTATATTTATATATAGACTGCACAGGCATTGTAAGACACAAACGGTTCCTATAAAAATAGAAGTAAGTGCCCCCATAGACCAATTTAACCCTTTACACAACCTTATATTGTGCATATAAATCAGACAGAGGGAATCTATCTCTCAACCCTCTTGCTTGTGTAATGAGAATGCTAGCAGTCTACAGGGCATTTCTCCATATAATTCATTTTAAAAATATTTAATAATAGCAAAAGCTGCTCCAGCCAAATTAAGGGTGAGTTCACACTTGCACAGAGACCACGGCAAAAGAAGGACTCAAGCTGAGACTAAACCAGGGCTTAATCATGGCTAGAAGAGGATCAAAGCAGGACTGGACCAAGACTATATCATGGCTAAACCAGGACTAGAACAGGACTAAGATTAAACCAGAACAAGACCAGGACTAAAACAGGACTAACCCTGGCTAAACCAGACTAGACCAGAGCTAAACCGTCAATCAACCAAGACCAAACCAGGGTTTAATCATGGCTAAAAGAGGACCAAACCAGGACTGGACCAGGACTATATCTGGGCTAAACCAGGGCTAGAACAGGTCTAGGATTAGACTAGGACTAAAACAGCACTAAACCTGGCTAAACCAAACTAGACCAGACCTAAACCAGGAATGGACCAAGACTAAACCAGGGCTTAATCATGGCAAGAAAAGGACCAAACCAGAACTGGACCAGGACTATATCAGGGCTAAACCAGGACTATATCAGAGCTAAACCAGGGATAAAACACAGGTAGACCAGGACTAAAGCAGGACTAAAACAAGACTAGACCAAGATTAAATTACAACCATTCCAGGGCTAAAAAATGACCATTTCAGGACTAGAACTGGACCCAAACAAGTCAAGATCAAGATCAATGGACTCAAAACGTATGAACACATGGACTCGTCCACTACATATAAATCATAACCAGCACAACCAGCGTTTTCCTGTTCAGTCCTATGGGAGAAAGAAACAGAACATTCCAAATGGACACTGGCATTCCCACAAACACATGCATAATTGAATACATGGGCAGACAGGCTCACTGATTTGTGTTCCTGTCATTCAGCTCTGTTCATGGGAGTAATCTGACTTCATGTTTTTTTCTTATATTCACTCACAGTACCACAGTGTTGAAATGCTGCCTTCAGGCCATAAACATTGCACTGGAGCCATTAATAAAGATGATGAAAATGTGAATTGCACATACATAATTAGTTTTGGTCATTTCTGTTTGATTATTTGTATAATTTATCCCCAATGAGTAAAATGCCTTGCAGAAATGGTTTGAGACTGATTTGATTGGAAAACAAATAAATAAATAAAAATTAGAATATGCTTTTTGTTTGAATACATTTTAAGTTTAGCACCAAATGCGTAATTAAAATAATTTGAAATATGCATATATTACAAACAATTTACAGCATTATGTACATTTGCTGCATATTTTTGGAAGTAAAAGGTAAAATTGTAAGTCTCTGAGCGTAGACTGAACGCTCAATACGAAAGCTTCTCTCTTATCCATCACCATAACGCATTTGTGTATATGCTGTTCGCTTTTGTATCAAAATAGACGGTCTTTATACCCAGTGATATGAATGAGTGGAAATGAATAGCACAATTTCGAAGCCTTTTCTAAAGCATACTAACTTGGTGTTGACATAATAGTTGCCATAACAATGACCTGATGGTGGATTTGGTGTAAACGGAAGGAACACACTGTAATAATGATGAACAACGCACGCGTAATGTTAGCACAACATAAAAGTCTATTCAATTTTCACAGTAGATTTAGCTTATAATCAAACTGGTTAATTATTTATTTTATTTTTTACTTTCTACAACATATTCTACAGCCTGTTGAAAGATTATTAACTTGTAACAGACGACAGAACACAAACTACGTCTTTTACGCACAATATATTTAGCTTTTTCTTCCTACCTGTGTTCCTCCACGGTGTTCCTCTTCGCCGTGTCCCAGTCCGGTAAAGTGCTGGCACAAAGCATAACCATAGAAAGAATGACAAAAATCACAGAAATAGTCGCTAAAAGCTGCGCCGCGACAGACGAGTTGGGCTCCTCAAATGTTTTTCGCATCTTTTCCATCCATCTGGCGCGGCCGGTGAGCTCTGCCTCCCCCGGACTCTGTGGCTCTTCTTCGTCCACAGAGAAAGTGTCCAGTCCGATCTCTGACATGCGGTCATCCAGGCGCTTTTGGCAGCACGAGTCCAGATGCGCGCTCTCCAGTCCCCAGTAGAGCATCTCGGAGTAAAAGGAGAGCTCACAGACCCCGGGCACGAAGCGGAGTTTACCCGAGCGCACGTACAGCATGATGAACACGAAAGCCTGTGCGTGACGGTCAAAGAAGAACTCATTTCGGTCCCGGTCGTAGTCATCACAGAGCTCCAGGACTTCTTTCTCGGTGACGCACGCGTGCAAACGGCTCACGCGCCTCAGAGGGAAATCCCTAATCACTTCGCGGGTGAAGGCGTAACGGGTTCCCCCCACGTTCAGCACGCACACG